>JBAGKK010486684.1:0-16298 GCA_037177015.1 Euceroptres primus
ATATATATTTAATTTTCAAGTTCCTTTTATGTTTAGAAACAATTTAGTAACAAAACTACATTAAGTTATTTTGTTAATAATAAGAAATTATAAATATACGCAGGGTTCTCTGTTTTATAATTAATTGAGTTAATTAATGAGCCATAAATCGACATGGATTTAATAGAAAGAGAGATTCTGAACCCTCAATGCGTTAGGGGAAAAAAATAATCCACACTTTTGTTATGAAAGACTCCCTGAAAATAGGCTAGAGAAAAATCTGATTTCAGGGAGAAATCAAAAGCGTTTTTCATAAAAATTATTTTCCCAGCATGTAAGGCAATAATTAGTACGAACAAGTCTACTCTCACTGATTTAATTTCACTGGAATAAACTTCAATAAAAGCTTTTAATCTAAGACAGGATCTAGAAAAATTGTTCATTCATTTTTCTTATCGCATAGTCATGTGATTTAACGCAATGATTTATTGCCTTTTATAAAATGAAAATGAAAAATAAATAACAATAGGACAAAATTGAATAAAATATTTTTGATTCCGAGAGAATTCTTTTAGTCAATGAAAGTTCTTTTCTACTCAAACTTTCAGAAATATTTTCCAGCATTATTTTGCAAAACGATTATTTGCTATTGGGTAAAAATAATGAAAGTTTTATTAAAAATTAAATAATATTTTCCTCTACCAAAATGAGATAGAAAATTCAAATAAAAAGTCTATTGGGTATATTATTTTTGACGATATTTATGCAAATTAAAATTACCTTCCTGCCAACTGGACAGTGTGATGGTACCACCTGTTTCACGCCGCCACGTTACAGTCGGTTCAGGTATTCCTGTGGCTGCACAACGAAGCGTCACGTTGCTTCCCTCTCGTACAACCATATCCGTGCTTGTGGGATAGTCCAGGATATCCGGAGGTACTGAAACAATATTCAACATCGCAGTATCACCGGTCCACCTGATTCCAACATTATTCAGATAGATATCTCGACGATCGCTCGGTGCTCGCAAATAATATGCCTGACAGTACTCAACGAATAGGGCCACACGGGTCAACTGCATTGTAAAATCTGTATGAACCATTTCAATGGGTTTTTAAAATAAAAATTTGAAAAAACGAACGTCATGGAGAAATATGATAGAAAAACAATGCAAATGTATTCACGTTTATTTCAAATGGAGAGCCCAGCAAGCGAAGGTTGATAAAGCAAAAAATAAAAATCTCTTAATAGTTTGACAGCTTTTATTGTAAGGCTTTTATATAGAGATATTGAAAAAATTAGAGTTTGCAAAAATTTGAATTTTACTCAACTCGTACTCAAAATTGTATTCACTATCGCTGGTACAGTAATTCTTAAAGTGAATGGAAACTGTATTATTAGTAATACATACTTATTAAATTAAAATTCTGAATTAAACCCTAAAGAAACACAATATGTACAGTAGTAAAAAATTAAATATATAAGTGTAAGAAAAACGGTTTTAAAAAAGCAGTTAATTGTAAAAAACTAACAATTGAATTATACAGTACATAGAAAACACAGGCCTAAAAAAATGAGACTTTTGTTTCCCCACTGAGATCTGAAGGTGTTTTCTCACGTAATTTTTCGCGCTAAATCCGAATCTGGAAGCAGAATTTGTCTAGCATATCTGTGCTAGACAATGCTAGTATTCGGATTCTTCATGAAAAAATCTACGGAAATGCACATGCATGATTTCTGATATGGTGAAATATTTACAAGTTTATATCAACAAATTCCATTTTCTGAGGTACTCAAGCATCAAACGTTTCATCAGACCGATTTCCTCAAAACTCTCTATCAAAGAGTTTTTCGGATCGCTGATTACGAATTTGGAGTCAGAATTTAAATTTTCAAAATAGCGGATCAAATATGGCGGACCAAAAATAAAAAATTCGTTATAATTCTACCAACAATCACTATGAAACAGTTTTTTGGGTCACTGATTAGAAGTAAACATTCGGAAATTCTAAATGGCAGATAGTATGTCAAGATAGAGCATGATTTAACAAAATAAGTCAAAGCAGACAATGAGACAGCCAACTAAGGCCAGATTTACTGTAACTAACTTCACACATCAAAAACCAATCAAAAATCAATTACACTTGACTAACTTCACGCGGCAACGTTCTTCTGTTCCAAAAATGACAATCCAGAAGCTCGTCTAAGCTCACTATTCATCGCCAGTATCTTCCTCATATGTCACAATGTCTAACAGAGTCTGTATAAACCATTAGGATAAATTCTCTTACGTTTGTGGTCAGTATGTCCTCGAGAAACAAAAATGTGATATTAATGATGCCATTAAAGAGTTGTACTTACAATATTTCAATCGTGAAATCCAGCGTCAAGATAAAAATTGGGTTCCGCATAAAGTGTGCACAAATTATTATGCAGTTCTGAGACATTGGAGTAATGGTAAGCTAGAACACCTACCTTTCAGTGTACCAATGATTTGGCGAGAACTTATTAGTCATGAAGAATGCTACTTTTGTTCATGTTACTTGCGGGATTTTAATAGTAAAAATAAACATCTTATAAAATATTACGTTGTAGCATCTGCTACGAAACCTATTCCCGTAGCCTCAGCGAATCTTCTTCCAACTCCTCCAGTGATGATAGATGAATGTGAAGAAGAACCCGCATTCGAAGAAGTAGCTGATGATGGGGACTTCATTGGGTATGACTGTGATACTACTCCACAATTGTTTGACCAAACTTCACTAAATTATTTAATCAAGGATTTAGATTTATCGAAAGAAAAGGCCGAACTATTTGGCTCTCGGTTACAAGAAAGGAATCTCCTCGAAAAAGGAATAACCATCTGTTGTTATAGGTTTCGTAAGAAAAAATTTTCGAAGTTTTTTTCTGATCAAAATTCCGTGGTATTCTGCAATGACGTATCCGTCTTATTACAAGAGTTGGGAATAGTATACTATCCTAAAGATTGGAGATTTTTCATAGATGCTTCTAAAAGAAGTTTGAAGGGTGTCTTTTTACACAATAGAAATAAATATGTGGTGACCTAAAAGCAGTTGGCATAATTCTTGAGCAGCAAGGTAGTAACACAAAATTTCCTTGTTTCTTGTGTGAGTGAGACAGCAGAGCACGTGAGTTGCATTAGAAACAGAAAAGTTGGCCGAAGAGAAAGTCATTGGAACCAGGTTCACGAAATATTGTGAAGGAAGCATTGATTGATCCGCGTGATGTACTGCTACCACCCTTGCATATTAAACTAGGATCAATGAAGCAGTTTGTTGAAGCACCGAAGAGAGATGGTAAATGTTTTCAGTTCCTTCTTAAAAATTTGAAATCTCTGAGCGAAGCTAAGTTTAAAGAAGAAGTTTTCACTGGTCCTGATATTAGAAGGCTTATGAAGGATGATAATTTTGTGAAAACGATGACAGGCCTTGAAAAAAAAGCATGGATGAGTTTTAAGGAAGTGACCAAAGGCTTCTTAGGAAATGTGAAAGAAAAAAATTACAAGGTTCTTGTGACAAATATATTGAATCACTTCAAGAATTTGGGATGCAAAATGAGCCTCAAGCTTCACTTTTTACACCTCGACTTCTTCCCTGACAATCTTGGAGACATGAGTTAGGAGCAAGGTGAACGTTTTCATCAGGATATCAAAGAGATGGGACGAAGATATCAAGGAAGATAAAAAAGCAGCTATGCTAGCTGACTATTGCTGGTGTTTGAAAAGTGATTAAACCAATGTCACTCACAAAAGACGTTTCAATTCTCGAAGCTTCGAAGAAAAGAGAAAAAGATTCTACAAATCACTTTGAATGTTACTAGATAACATCACGGTCAATTCTTGCCTTAGTTGGCCGAATCCTTAGACTGTTTCGCCTTAGTTGGCTGGATCATGCTTTATCTTACCTTAGTTGGCCGGATTATTAGACTGTTTTGTCTTACTTGGCCGGATTACTAGATTTTCTTGCCTTAGTTGGCTAGACGACTAGACTGTTGGCTGGACCACCAGAGTATCTTGTCTTAGTTGGCCAGATCATGCCTTATCTTGCCTTAGTTGGCCGGATTACTAAACTGTTTACTGCCACATATTATTCTGCCAATAGGGGACCCGTCTCTGGGCTTAAATAAACTCCAATACAAAATACAATACTGTCTTGCCTTAGTTGATTGTCTCATTGGCCTAATTTGCCTTATTTTGCTAAATAATGCTCTATCTCAACATATTATCCACCATATTGGATCTGCCATTTAGAATTTCCGAATTTTGACTTCAGAGTCGTAAACAGCGACCCAAAAAACTCCTTGATAGTGATTGATAGTAGAATTATAACGAATTTTTTATGGGCCGCCATATTTGATCCGCCATTTTGAAAATCTGAATTCTGACTCCAAATTCGTGATCAGCGACCCGAAAAACCTTTTGATAGTGAGTTCTGAGGAAATCGTCTGATGAAATTTTGGTGCTAAGGTACCTCAGAAAATGGAATTTGTTGATATAAAAGATCCTACAGTTGTAAATATTTGACCATATCAGAAATCATGTATGGGCATTTCCGTAGATTTTTTTATGAGGAATCCGAATCTAGTGGCTAAATTGACGAATATTATCGCGTTTCGAAGCTATTTGCATCTGAAAATGCCGAAAAACGGCCTTTTTTGCACTTTCAGGTTAGAGTATATCAAAATCCTGACGTGCTAGACAAATTCTGCTGCGAGATTTGGATTCAGCGCGAAAAATTACGTGAGAAAACATCTTTCAGTGGAGAAAATCTTGAAGGCCTGTGTAATTAATTTCATATTTGATATTTAGCTCAACACAATTTATGACTTACAGCTTTATAAAATTGAATGAAATTGAAGAGAAAAATTATTTTATCAAATAATATTGAATAAAAAGTATTGTAAATTGTCAAAGTATATTTATGAAGAAATTCGCGAAAAATCAAAACTATAGCCAGATAATATCCTGCGGTGTGTGATTCATTCCAAGTGGCACAGTGGAGCAAACGAGGCGAAAAAAGACTCGTTTCCGTGAGCAGCGATATTTATTGATACGGGAAAACAATTGTATTGGATTTATTATTTCACACGGGCAAGCGTCACTGATTCTTGGTTCCTTTTACGTGTTTCTCTGTGTTACAATAAAATGTAGTTTCTTTACGAGTAGGGCTATAATTTGTTTTATCATGCAAGCACGACCAATATTGTAAATTATAGTTCTGTAAAATAACTCCCGATAAAGCCCCTCGTTATCGCTACCTCAAAACTGCTTTCGCATTATCGAGAATTATCGCTGATAGAAAATTCAAACTAAAATCCAATCTCATTCCGACGATAAATATTATCAAAAAGCGAAAAAACTTTTTTAGTTATCTTGTTTACAAAAACATATGTCATATTTTGTTGACCAATTAAATTCAATTATTATTCAAAACAATTGAAGAACAGGTGACATCTGAAAATCAATCAGGCTGTTGGATTTCATTAATTTTTATCCTGATTTTACGGCTAAACCCTTAAAATTCTCAACATTTATGCAAGGACACTCTTTAATTTTAATTAATTGCGGTTAATATTTAATCTTCTGTTTAATCTATCCCATATTTAAGTCGAACTTTGTAATATGAATCGGGTGCTCTGTTAGTCGCTCGTCTTAGATCTTCGCTGAAATCCCGAACCCGACATAAATCGAGGTCGAAAGTTCCTTACAAATGCTCTTACTCGTGGCTGCAATAAAACGAGCTAACCATTCGATCGATAAATGGGGATCGAAAGAAGAAAGTGGGAAGAGAAGTGGGTACGACGATCTCTTATTTTCGCACCTCGATAACCTGACCGGCTGCAGCTCCATCGTGATAAGGGGGAAATTTAACGAGGGGTTACGGCGAGGTTAAACTACGTTTATGTATGTACATACACTGCCTGCACTATACGCGACTCCCTCACACACTTCTGAATAAACATGTATCTGTGTCAGTGAAAACGTATATAACACCGAAAGGCGAGGATGGTCTCGAGGAGCTAGGGTAGGTTATTAGGGCCAAAGGCACGTCGCCAGGAAGGTGTTTAATAGCTCTCCAAGAGTGCAATCGTCTAGCGGCCAGTGTGCAGCGCAGTATAGTGTATTTTACATATATTTGCATGGAACCGTCGCTAACCGGTCTCACGGGAAGAAATGGGCGGTTTCGCGGATGCACGTCTTTATAAAGCTATGCATGAAGAAAATCGCTTCAAAACTTTCTCATATCCTCGTGGGTGTCAACATGACAGTGAAAATAAGTCTGGAAAGCCTGATAAAGTCAAGAAATTTTCGAACCGTGAAGGAAAATCTAATAGAGGAGGATACCCTGTACAGAGAACATAGCGAAAAATCCAACATCGCCTCATTCATTTTTTTCTATAAGTTTATTTTGTCTATATTCAGGTATCGTGTACTCCAATAAATTAAAGTCACATTTTCTCCCGCTATTTATCAATATTTGCATTAGATTTATATCATTTATTTACTACTAGTTAAAGTATTTATAAAAACAATTCACATTTTCGCGCGAAAGTGAAAAGCGCACTTTTCACTTAGGCTTGCTTTAGCTTCTGCTAGGGTTATAATATATAACATTATTGACGAACTGAATCCAAAACTTAATGGTCTTTCATAGATTATTTTTTAGAACATTAACACAATACTTGCGCAGATGAAAATGAGCATAAAGAACTGAAAATCGCGATATTCCATCATGAAATTACTTTTTGAACTTAGTATCTCTCATATAGTTTATAAAACGAGGATAAGTTTTAAAACTTCGCTAATTATTTTCAAAGCGCAATTTCTTTCACAAATATTTATCTCATGATAACTTCCAGTGCAAACTCTCTATGATTTCCTACTACCAAAAAGTCACTCACTTCACTCACTCTGTCTTCTTTCTTAAATAAAGTTCTCCGGTAAAATTAATCAATTAATCACTAAAGTTTCATTGTATGAATTAAATTTTGTTCTTACCAACTACTTCCAGGAAGCCTGTAATACTGGACATTGGATCAGTGTTGACCTGACACATATACCAACCCCTGTCAGTCTCTCTCGTATCTTTTATGTGCAGGGACCATGTGCGGTGACCAATATGCGTCACAGCTATTCGATGATTTTTTGTTATGACATGACCAGCTATTGTTAAAATCGTTTGAGTGTCTACTCGTAACCATGCCACCTGCAAGCAACAGAAAATCAATTTCTCGGTGAAACCATTCATGTGTAAAAATTCATTAAAGAAAAACTCAAAAGCTTTCTATCGGTCAAATTGTTTTACTCTTTTCTATGAATTAAATGAATTTCACTTTGTAAATGAGTTCTTGATACAATCTTCTTCACAAAACTATATTCAATAATTTTTTTTCTTCTTTATTTACTGGAACTAAAGCACAACTCAGCTTAATGCTTTCAAACTAATTGCTTGTAAAAAAGGTCTTTGACTTGTTTTGAATTCACCAAATTGAAATAGAAATAAAAATTAGCATTCAAGTTTTATTAATAATTATATTGTATTTGATTTTTTTAGTTGGTCAGAATTCATTATATTGATTGAAATTAATACAAACTACTAGCTTTGTAAATTAAATTTGAATAAAAAAACTGCTTTCAATTACTAATAAAAATTTCAAGAATTACTTGGTAAAATGGTGAGAAGTTATTAGTAGATACATTATTATTCAAGAAGTACTTTACTGAAGGAGAGGAAAATTGCTCGGCCGTAGAGCTGAATGTCGTGGTAAATTCTACTTTAGAAGTTTGACGAAACTTCTTACGGAGAACTATAAAGCCGACTTACTCTTTCATTGCAAAAGGCGTCCTCAATTATTTTTCTCCTTAAAATTATCGTCAGACCAAGCCTTTTTGCAAACTCGTCTATGTCATAGATTTATTGATGAATAATAATCGGATAAAGTTTTCCTGTCGAAAATCATGCCTCATTTTTTAAAGAGCCTTTTATGAGTTTCAAGGAGAAGAAGAAGTGTATATGTATAAGAAGAGAAGAAAGAAATTTTAGACATATGACCAACGTATTTGAGAAACAAAAGATTATAACACCTTTCTCAATCCGATGGCTCAAGTTAACAAGAACCATCCACTTGAAAGTTTAATTATACAGTTTTAAAGTTAAATATTTTACCTAGTTTGAATGAAAACGGAGTTAATACTACTTTGTAAGACCTTAGTTCAAAGTTTCATTCGTGAATACCTGAGTTGCTTTGGAAATAGTATAGTAAAAGTCTCGTTTTACGAATTTTCTTTCCGTCTACCTATACTGAAAACTTATTTTCTCATTTTTTTATTTTTTATAGAAAACTAATACTAAAATAAAAATACAATAGTAGTCATTATTAATTCTTCAGCTCCAACAGTTTAAAGGTATCTACAATAATGAAAGGGTCGTGGAAGAATTAATTCAATATTTTACCTCCTTAAGTAAAATAATTATGATAATTATATTGAATACTGATACATCCTACATTTACCACTTTCTCCCTAATTTTAGCGCTAAAACTTTCAGACAATGACCAATCCGCCATGATTCACGTTATTTTGAACATCATATTCAATTTGGTTCGAACATTCAACTTAATTTCTTTAAAAACGATAACGTCCAGAATGAGAAGTGAAAAAATCCAAATAAACAAATAATCACGAAAGCAAAAAAATATATATAACAATGCAGATTCAGTGGGATGAGAAAAAGTACTAAACGAGATCTGCATCTCTGCTAGCGACGTAACGGAAATAAAGATCTTGTTCATAAAACTCTCGGATTCTGGTTTCGCTCTCGTACTCTTTATGTTTTGCCAACTGTACGGAAGTTCGCACCTTGCTCAACATAGTTTTGCATTCCTTATACATAACCCCTGAGTCGAACAGCCATTATTTCAATATTTTTATAGCTATTATTCGCTGCCAAGGAGTAGCAAGATACATATTTCTTCGTTGTGGTTACAGCAACATCATTTGTATGCCATATTGTAAGTTAAGGCTAGGTTCGACACAGACTGAATAATTACTCTATACAGTTCAGTACAGTGAGTTCTTTACAAAGGAGGTGGTGCACCGAGGTTTTCCACAAACATGCGTACACAACATCCCCTCGATTTTTCTCTTTCCCCTTTTCAACTTTTCTTCTCTCGTAAACACAAAGCATGTGCCTGCCATCCATTTTTTTTCGTTTACTCTTACTCAGTATATATTATTTTCCCTTGTAAATAAACGTGGAAAAACTCCGTTAAGAAATCCTTCTTGTTGAGCTCGAGTCTTGGAGAAACTTCCCTTTTGAGGAGGATTGCAGCAGTTTCAACGTAATGGTGCGTTTTCAGCACAATATGCACAGATTCCCTTGCAGAATCAGAAACTCAAAGGACGAGATGTGTCAATGGTGTTTCCTGTGGATGCGTTGGACCACTGAACTGGAAAGATAAAAGTACACTTGCCTCCATGCAAGACACATAATATGTGATACGTTTTCAGACTTTTTAGCTGAGAATATAAAAAAAAGTAAAAATGATGGAGAAAATATAAATTCCAAACAAAACTCTTTTCTAAACCAGTTGCAATTGCATCCCTAAATCTTTGCTAATTGCTTTCTCATTTAATTTCATAGAGCTAATTCATGAGAACGCTAACGTAGCATATCGAGTTGCTGTCAGATCGAAAAATATTGCGGTTGACAAAGTAAATCATAGTGTGATGGGAAGATTTAGCGGTAGGTATTATTTTTCAAGAAAATATATGAGGCTGTTATTAATTGTCGTTCGCTAGAATTCTCGTCCTGACGGATATCCGGTCGATTCAGCGGTCAGCTCACGAGTTAGTACCAAGCTTTCTGTCAGAATATATTGTTGTAGTGTCTGCCCTCACTGTCAACCTTTACTACAGTTTACCTGTCCTCTCTGTAGGTTCAAAAAATTAACTGGAACTAAATCTTCTGTCTCTCTCCCTCAATACATCAGATTTCGAGCATTACATATTCACTTTGATTTCTTTGTTGGTACGTTTGAAGACCCCATGCAAATAACCTACAGGGGGAGAAATTCCAGCATCCAAACAAGCAGCAGTCAGCATGATTCAAATTGTGGTCAGTTGGAACCTTTATCAATCCACATTCACTCAAACTGTCAAATACCAGAGAATTTCAGTCTAAACAATTACTGTCCATCTCCGTAATAACTAATATTTGCAAAATCTAATGAACTTATCTTTGAAATTAAAGACTATTTATATAATTGTAAGTTCAGGCCTTTAATCGCTTAATAGGTACAGTCTAATTTTATAAAAATATGTACAAATCAAACTTTGTACTTTTAAGGTAAATTGGTGAATCAACCTTAATTTCTTTTGCTTACTTGTAATAATTAATAGGTAATAGAGTACTAGTTATTTATATACAAGAAAAATCAAATTGATATTTCTTTAAGTAGTGAAACAAAATAAACCATTGAAGTAAGTAGGTACTTATATTACCTTTGTAGATCTACTTAATTTGTAAGAGTTTATATTTGTGAAAAACGGGAATTTTAACTTTTTTCTCCTTCTACATTCCTGTCAAATGAGAGTGTATCATATTTTGCACAATTAGATACCTTCTCCATCTCCTGAATATTACAAGGGAAATTAACCAAGGTCAGTTAAATTTACGTGATGATTTGGCTTATCGGTTTTCATATCAATCACGTTAAATTTGTAGCACTCGAAATGGTGCAGTATAACGAGGAAATGAGACCCAACCGGTGACTGAATCACGCAATACCTAGTGGATTATCCGTTCTGCAATTGTGACGCTTCTGATTGATGACTCCGAGCTAATAACAGCTTGCACATAAATAGCCAAGAAATATCTTTACGTGGTGATATGATACCCACCTTCACTTCGTGACAGGAAATATCCCGAGTCAGAATCCACTTCACTCACTTCACCCCTTTTCTGGCAGACAGCCACCATTTTTCATATTACAGCCCTCAACCCTGCGAGACTAGAACCTTTCGAAAGGGACCTTTGCTGTCGAGGTGTCGACAATGCGAAGCGATGATTGAATCGTCTTTTAATGGGTTCTTGCCTCTTCGACGTGTGAAATCTATATCCACGAATTTTTTGCAAAAAATAAGAGTTATGGATACCACGAGATTTAAAAAAACATATTTATAAATTATTTCATGTTCGTTGAACTTAAAAATTGTATATGAAATTGAAAACAATAAGAAGTAGATTTTACTCAGGATGTTTTCAAGTTCCAATTCTATGACGATTTACTTATTTTTCTAGAGCTTTATTACAAAATGTATATGTGTATACAGACTTAAGAATATATGCCGTTTACGAGACATATCCAAATGACATTTTATCGTTCAGAGCATGCCATTTTACAGCATAAAGTCACTCTACGTTAAGGATAAGCAAAGAAATCCACTTAAATGTCAACCATCTTCCTTTATCATCGTTTTAATATTCCACCAGTTTTGCATTTATGAACCTAAGAACTTCGAAATATTACAAACAATATTGCGTAGCATTATAACAGACTTAATGTACATAAAAACCTTTTTTAAATTATTTTTATGTTTTGCCACATGCATATAAAATATTTTTCCATGTTACTACCATATGAAAATTATAATATGCAATGAAATAGTTCTATTGTCTTCCTATCCCTTTGCCATTATCTCAACTCGTATCGTACTTTTTAAACCATCGATCCTACTATTCTCACCCTCTAACTCACATTCTCTAAATGAGAAAAAATTCGTCCTATGGCCTACTATTCCTTCAGGACTACATTCCAACAGCATTCTTTCGCCTCCAAATTTCACCATCTCAAATCCCATTAATAACACTTATTTCGAAACTATATTTTACATCCAAAAACGCTCTTCCAAAAAAATAATGTCCCATAACAACAAAGTATTTATTTAAAAATCATAAAAAACTACGGATATATTTTTTAACACTATTTATTGATTGATTTATTTCCTTTTCTATATTATTATCAAATGATAGTGTATCATATTTTATAAAATTGATACCTTCTCCATCCCCCGTTTTCTACACAAGTTTTATCTCGGTGTTTTAAAAAAAATATTTTGTTTCAGAAATATTTACAAAATAGATTTTTTGTGTCGTTTTTCGCAAACAAATTCGACTATAATATAAAAATAAATAATAATAATGATATTTCATAGTATAATGGTCTCACGAAAGGCTTAATAATCACCAATAAAAAATTAATAACAGTAGAGGGTCAGGTTCGTGTTTCACCTGGGTTCCAAATCCAAAATGGCGCAAGATCAAACATGTATAGTAGGACAGAAAGGTGCAGTCTCTCTCATAAATTTTTCGGGCCCTCCGTGCAGACCTAGTGAAAAATAGAGGAGAAAAAAGTGTTTTCGCGAACTAGCTAGTCTTTAGACTAAATAGCATCATCAATACACTCGGTTGGTGCTTTTCGGTCTATCCGAATACTCACGCGATCCGAAGGAAGTGCAGGCAATTCGTCTGGGAGCCAATATATTTTTATCCAAATTATGTCCCCATAGTCAAAATAATCAAGTCCTTTTTGTATAATGTAATAATACGTATAATATTCTTAGTGTCAGAATTGGAAATATCTCTCCTTCCATCAACTTGCCAATATTATCTTATTTTAAGTCCAATGTGATAAAAAAAGATGTACGTTCTATTAAAAGTTTTGCCATCCGCAATTTACACCTTATGACCTATTTCCATATCAATCAATTTCGGTTAATTTGGTATAGTGAAGATAATGGATCAAATATATCAAAGAGGAAAAAGCAAAAATAACCTCAGGAATTGGAATCATTTTTTGAATGAATTGGACGAGTTAAAAAGCACATAAATATAACAATGTAAATATATGTATACTTAAGCTTCTTTTTCCAGAGCAGAAATAATTGAATCTTGTCCAATTGAAATTACAATTGAAAATAAAAGCGGCATTTACTTTCGTATTTTACAATTCAAGTTATTGAATCCAGAAGTATATTACTGTCGGGATATTGGATGGCATTATCTGCAGTATTTAAAAAAAATGAATTTTTAAAATCGAAGCTTTTAAATTTACGTATTCTGAAAATTTTGATTAATCCTTTTAGCATTCTCATTATATAATAATATATTTATATTAAAGTAAAATGTACGTATTCGCTCCTATTTTAATAAAGAGTTTCAATCGATTTTAAAATTCATGCAATGAAATTATTATGACTCTTGATTATAAAATTTAAAATACTTCCTCGGATTTCAAATATACATTCAAACTGTAGAGCTTTCGATTCGTTTGCCAACTTGAGCATATCGAGAAGACATTTAGCCCTCCTCTAGAACAACTGTTTCGTGTTTCCGTTTCACCTCCTGATTCTCACAGTTCTCAGATTCCCTTCTTTCTATTGCTTTTTCTTACTACAACATTCCTGTATCATAATATTATGAAAGAGATACGTGTTTCGACTTAAACAGAAGCAATTCTATTATATTCCGTGGCTCGGTGCTCCGTAAGTAAAAACTCGAATGTTAAAGTTGGTTATCGAAAAATATCTAGATGGAAAGGTATCTAGATAAATGCTATCTAGAGTAAAAGGTCATTGGCAATTTCGTTAGGCTCATTTTTATATCACAATTCTATAAAATGGCTGATAACTTTAAACTTTCTATATTCTAAATTATTTCCCTGCGTTTTGCAACCTACAAATTTCACTAAGGCCAATGTTCCAAGAATTTTTTTTACATGAAACAAAAAAAATTATTTATCTAACCCAGAACTTTACATCTTCATACTTACCGTCGGTAAATTTTTATACCGAATAATTAATTGAACTAAAATTTAGGCTTTGGCTCAAATTCCGGAATATTTTGTCAACGGAGTGTAAACAGATGTCAAGATGGGAACGATTAACCGTTACTTAGTGTTAAGAACTATCATTAAGGTGGTAAACCTTAGCTAGAAACGTCAAAATACAATTTCCCGCCAAGTTTGAGCAATTAGCGTTATCGGGTTATTAATATTAAGCTGACTAAGTTGTTACTCTGGATGAGAGCAATTCTCACCTCGAGACAGTCGAAGCCATCTTACTTTACCCTCTGTTAGAATCCAGTTTAGGGTTCCGTGCTGAAACATGCCAAGTACCACGCTCACCAGTGGCGAATTAGTGTATAATTCCTTCTCTCATACCTCTTTGCCACCCTCAGCAGCTTCACGAGGTGGCATCTCGTTACTCTTGAAGGGAATTCTCCAGCCACCCTCGTCGTACTTTCCTTTGCTCCCTGAAGGTAGTCGAGGCAAACGCTCAGCCCATTCAACGCAACCATCGTTTGGCGAATAATTAATATGGCAGCCTGTTTGCACGAGTAATCACAACCTTTCCGAAACCGCAAACTCGGATCTCGATACTCTGGAGAATCAAGTGGTAATCGTGCAGACATTTTACGGTTCTCTGATCATCGAAAATGGTCCAAGGATAAGTATTAAAAATACTTTCTGACTAAATATTCTTACTTGATGTTTCAAATAGATGAAAATAATTTGAAAGGAAAGAAAGAATTTAATTTAAACCTTAAAACGTTAAAACTTCTAAATAAAAATTTTAAAAAAAGGAAATATTCATATCCATTACCCTGAAAAAACCTGAAATCAATTTGAGTAGGGTGCCTACTCAAAATGCAGTGCAGAAAAAAAGGGACCAAGTTTTCTTTGTGTATTGTGGGCCGAAATTTTTTTTTATCTCAAAAATAAACGGGGCCTAAAAGTTTTTGTCTAAATAGCACAACATATTCCCAGTACCTTCCACAGGAACATTCTACTGGAAGGTTTGGTATATTCCACTGGAATGTCCTGGGAATTAGGTAAATGTCCGCCTAGACTGGAATATTCCAATAACAGGTTCAGGCAAGTGGGTTATCCTGAAAATTTTTATGCGATAAAAAAAATAATCCAGCTATCGCAAGCGTATTACAGTTTTAAACAGCGAAGAACGTCAAATTACGTTTATGTCTGATGTATTTATAACTTTTATTGATTTTTATCTACAGAAATTTGTAGTTTATATTATTGCCAATATATTCTGAGTGATAAAGATAAATAATTTAATGCAAAGAACTGCGTAATTTTACTAAAACTAGCCAAAAATGTAAAATTTACGATTTTTGTCTTTTTGAAGTATCCTAGAATCCAGAGAAATTATTTTAAATACTAATAAAATCACTCGTTTTGCGGCAAAATATAAGCTTTAAAATGAGACCAGAAAATTATAAAAAGCTTCATTTTTCACCGAGGTATGGCCGAAAATATGTACACATGTTTTTGTTCAGAAAAATTAAAAATGAGAGATACAATGGTTTCTTCTTTTTCTTTTCTTTTTTGACAACTTCTTGTCATGAAAATTTTTATTATTTTTTAGTCAGACCATATTGTGAATAAAAAATGGTGAAAACAATACAACATAATACAAAACATTGTCATGTTATATTTTGTCTATTTTTGATTTACAATATGTTCCTACTAACACATAGTACAAACTTTTATAACAGAAAGTTGTCAGAAAAGAAACAAAGAGACAAAAATGAAAAAACCATTACCTAAATCTCTCATTTTTCATTTTTCTAAATAAGTATATTTTTGGTCATAACTCAATGAAAAATGAAGCTTTTGTTTGTCTTCTGGTGTCATTTTAAAGCCTATAGTTTTCCGTAAAATGTGTGATTTTATTAAATTTTTAAAACAATTTTTCTGGATTTTAGGATAATTCAAAAAGACAAAGATAGTAAATTTTAGACATTTTTAGCCAGTTTTAGTGAAATTTTGCAATCCTTTTAATTAAATTCTTTATTTTTATCACTCCGAATATGTTAGCAATAATAACACTACAAATTCCCGTGGATGAAAATCATCAAAATTTATAAATACATCAGGCATAAAAGAAATTTGAGTTTCTTCGCTGTTTGAAATTGCAATATGCTTGCGATAGCTGGATTATTTTTTTATCAGATTCAAATTTTCAGAATAAACTACTAGTAGCATACACAAACTTTTAGGTCCCGTTTATTTTTAAAATTCAAAAAAAAATATATCGGTCCACCTTAATATCCAATATAATATAATTTTGGTCTAATTTAAATTTCTTAAATTTCAATATAATAAAATTCTTTCCCTACAGATTATTTTATAATAATGTTTTCGTTGATAATATTTCATTGGCTATAGGGTCTATTTCTTAAGATCTACTTAGTTGTAAAATAAACTTTAAGGATCGG
>JBAGKK010486705.1:0-16298 GCA_037177015.1 Euceroptres primus
CCGATCTCAGCACGTTACTACCGTAATGAGTTCGATATTCACTTGACGACACAGATAGCTGTCCTTAAGCCAGACTAAGAAAAGCGTAGGTAATCCATAAACTGCGAATGGCGGTAATAATGAGCTTTCTTTCTTGGGAGTTACCCCAGGGAAGGTAATTTTCTTCGAAAAGGGTAAGAGTCAATGAACCATGACTTTACTCCAGGAAAACTTCCTATGATATTCCCATTGTGAGACTTACAATTTGAAGTTATCTTAAAGATAAAATAATGGTATGAATATAATTTTGAACATAGTAGGTTTCTCTCACAGGGATCACTGCGGTATAGTAGTTAAATTTTAGGGATAATAGGGGATTTACTTTTCGAAAAAAGGGGGAAAAAGGGGAAAATTTGTTTCTTTGAAAGTACCAAGAAAGTCAATAAAAGTTAATAAATACATTTTTCTAAGAAAACTCAAATTTGATTGGATGAAAAATAAAATTATATTGACTATAATTAAACCAGCAGTTAAGTCATAAAAATATTATCAGAGGCTCTCTAATATTCCTGAAAAATAATTTTAATGGTCCATTGAAGTTAACGAAAGAGAGGAATTCCGCTAACAAATACTTCCGAACCAAAAATTTGTCGATTAAAAATTAACGACATAAAAATTTTCGGCTGTTAAAATTCTTGACAAGAATTTAGATTTCTGAGTTATGAATTTTCCGAATTTTTAAATTTTTAAGTAATCAAATTCGCGAAATGAGCCTGCTGCAATTCTTCAAAATCTTTTTAAAAATCCTCAAAAATCTTAGATTCCTGTCTAGAATTTAATAAAATACTCCACAAACTAAACCAGGGTGGCCACAAGATTCAATTTTTCAATTTCCCTGACTTTCAGACATATTTTCCTAACATAAAAGTATTAGAAAAGCGAATGAAGTTTAGATAATGTTCCAAAACAAAAACTGAAACAAGCCAGGAAAATGTAATGTAAAAAAAAGTTGAAAAAATATTTGTATTGTTATTAGTAAATGCTTTTAAAATCTTGTTAACATACATCAATTTCTATTTTCCTTGACAGCTACTCGTATTTCCCTGACATTTCCTTGACAAATTTTTTTCTTAGAGATTTCCCTGACACGTGGCTATTCTGTAAACTTGACAAACTTTTGGAACTCTCTAGAGTTTTCTAAAATCCTTCATAAAGTCTTCTTGAATTTTCGACAATCTTCTAGTATTTTGTAGAATATTTTTAAATTTTCATATACTTGTAGATTCGTTAAATCTCCTAAAATCCCTCATAATCTTCTAGAATCTTCAAGATTTTTTATAATGTTTAGGAATCTTCCGTAGATTTCTTGACTTTTCCAGAATTTTCTAAAACTCTCCAACATTGTCTAGTACCTTCTAAAAATCTTCCAGGGTCTTTTAAACTGCTACAAAGATACCCAAACTTTTTCAGAGTCTTCTAAAATATTCTAAAATTTTCAAAAACACCACAAAATCCATTATAATTTTCAAAATATTCTAAACTATTTTAGAATCGTTTAGAATCCTCAAAAATCTTTTTAATTCTGCCCTAAACTTCTAATATTTTCTAGTCTCTTCCAGACTTTTTTTTGAAGAGTTTCGAAAAGGTTAGAGAATTTTAGAAAAATTTTGAAGAGTCTAGAACGCTAAGAAAAATGTTTATTTGAATCAAATATAAAATTTGTTTGATTCGAGCAAATTGATCATTGAATCAAAAAAATTTTGTTTAAATTAAACAAACGTTTGTTTGAATGAACCAAAATCTTTGTATGACAGTAAATCAAACAAACGTTTGGTCGATTCAAACAATAATTTTTTCCAATGAAGATTCTTCAGAGATACCAGTCTTTTGTATATTTTAGAGGGTTCTAAAAGATTCTGCAGAATTCTGGAGTTAAGAATATTATGGAGGATTCTAGAAGATTCTGGAACAGTCTAGTATATTTTTTAAAATATTAAAGGATTTTGGGACATTCTTTAAGATTTTATAAGATTATGGGATAACCCAGAAAAAAGATTTTAAAAAAAATTCTAAAAAATAAGATCTTATACGGTTTTGGAAGAGTTTCGAAGATTTGATTATGGAACATTTTTTAAGACATTTAAAAGAGTTTGGAAGATTTAGAGTCAGTTTAAACTGTTATGAAAAATTTTTAAAAATTTGGGAAAAGTTTTGAAGTTTCTAGAAGATTCTAGAAAACTCTGAAGCTCTAAGGTTTTAATATTGTTGTATGCGTCTTTGAATGTCATAAGTCTCTATCTATTATAATTCTTGGAATATTAATAGGAACTCTGGACAAAAAAGGGGAAAAAGGGGGAAAATTTTCAAAAATAGAGATTTCAGGAGATCTTGAGAAAAATAGAGGGGAAAAAAGAGGGAAAAGAGGAATAGGGGACTGACTATGATCCCTGCCCTCATGGAAAATTACTATTAAGATTTTGTCACGAGTTTAAAATAATATTTCATTAATTTAAAATACCACCAGAAAATATTCACAACTGTTTCAGAAAGAGATGATTATCTTAAACTTTGCTTCAAGAACAAAATATTTCACTCGAATCTGTGGCGTTTTTTTTTAAAGGAAGAAACAATTTTAAAAATTTATTAAGAGTCAAGATGAGCGCAAGATGAGTGCAAAATTCTTTAAGAACTGAAATTCACCCGAGAGGAATTCAGGAGTAATTATGTTATTTTAGTTCTGAGCAGTAGTATTTTGACGAGACTGCGGAAAACTTGGAACACGTCAGCACTCGCAAACTCGTTTACAGACAAATTCTTCGAGCATGTAAGCGTTGCATTTCTGTGGAGAGAAAATTATCTCACGTTTGACGGTGGCATCTTCAGAGTCCAGATTACGTATATGCAATTTTTTCCTTATGAACCAGTTTTACAGCTCTTCAAAATAATTGCTGATATTCATGACTTTGAAATTTATTTATGTCTGAAGAAATTTACTTCATTAAATCTTAATGGAACATAGAAATTGAATTCCTTCTGAAAGCCTATTTTTGCGAAAAACAATGTATGCAGAATGTTCAGAAATTTTATCTATAGCAGCACACTCTTAAAAGATTTTTCATAATAATTTTTAACCTCGTTTTGAACATATTTATTTATTTATTTATAATTCCTTTTTTTTCATTTTTTTCTAATGCCTTCTCAAAATGAAAATAGTTTTAATTACACACATTGAAATTTTACATCTGTGGTGAACTTTTGATAGTTAAGAATGAAAAAGTGGCATCTTAATTTGATATCTAAAGTAATATATAAAGAACATTGAGGGCGTTCAAATAGCATGTTGGAAGGATATTCTCTGCTGAAAGACTCGGCGAAAGTGATATTTCAGTGAGTAAACGCAACGTATTTTCCATGACCCTATAACGATAATCCCAGTATACTGTGAAATTTTGTGTAAACTAGCGATTCTCATCGGAGGGAATCGTAAATCCCAGAGATTATTGCGGGGCGAAGGGGCTACATTGGTGGGTATGACGGAGAGAATTGGGGCTGCACAAACATTGAAAAATGCTGCTTCAGGTTACCCAACCCAGCAAAGAATTAGATAGTCGATTTTTAAAGTAAAGGTTCCAAAATGTTCCTTCAATATTTGCAACTGATTTATTTTCTTTTACTGATGAAAATCTTGTCCTATTCAGTTAATAAAATTGATAATAAATGAAAAATACCTTCAAGAGGAGATGCAACGTTAAATTATTTTAAAAAATTAATTGATACGGACTTTTACTTTATCAAGATATCTAGCAATCAGGCTTGAAATTCCTGGGCTTTTACCGGTTTTTTCCCGACCAAATTTTTTGTTTTTCCGACCAATTTTACATTTTTTATTTACAATAACGTTTATATTATATATTTATTTTCTTCGTATGAAAGGTCCAATTATAAAAACACCTTTTGGTGTTGATAGGCAACATTTCGGGCTTTATCAATACTAAGAGATGTTTTTATTAATTGGACCTTTCACACGAAAAAAATTCATATAAAATTAACAAAAGGTCGAAACAGAAGAATATGGATATAAACGTAGATATTATCCTAGATAACTCATAATTTCTCATGAAATAAACACATTAGCATTTTTTCCCTATCTTAAATATTAAATTATACACTTTTTTTACATTTTTGCAAAAATAAAAGTTAATGTCCATTTTTATTTTCGAAGTTTATTTTTTCCCCTTTTCAAATAGCCGTAAATAAAGTGAAAATAAGTAGATTTTACCATTAAATTAAAAAATTCCCGATCTGAAATAAAATTCCCAGGGTTTTCCAGGGTTTTCTCCCGGTGAAAACAAATTTCCGGTTTTTCCCGATTTCTTGGTCTGCTAGACACCCTGTTTATTACTTTCTCACTTGGAGCCTCGAATTTTAAAATATTTACAGTCTTACTTTTTTATGGTAAATAAAAGAAAATTCGAAATTTGAATTTTAAGGAAATTCAACTTGAAAACTTGGAAAACCAGAAACCTCTAATTTTGAAAGCTTTAAATATTGAAATTTCCAAGTTCAAAACTTTGTGCATTTCAATGTTAAAAACTTCAGCAATTAAACTTGGATGCTTTTAGTATGAGGAATTTAACTTTCGAACTTCTTACTCTAAAATACATACCATGTGACTTCGACCATTTCAACTTTTTAATGTTATGTGAAAGAAAGCGTTCCTCCATTTTTTAAATTATGCATATTATGCAGAAAAAAAAATTCCTTTGAACAAAATTACTTAAAACAATTCTATATTATATTGGGAATGATCAAGATAAACAACTTGTAACATAAGTCTCAAAATTAACAAATTTAAATGACGATTGTTGCTTTCGAAAAGGATTATTATTTGGAAATCGTTAATTATTCAAGGATTATTTTTCCAAACTAAAAAATATTTCGAAAACCAATGCAAAGCCAAAAGCTCTAGTTAAAATAACACGAATTTTGTTAGAAACGACCAGAATTCTGGTTACTTTGACCAAACAAAGTAGGGGTATATTTAATCAGAATTCTTTTTATTTTAACCAATCATTATTTTGAGTGTATCCAAAAAAATTTGGTTAAATTAACCAGAATATGCTGTCACTTTCTTATGGTTAAAGTAATCAGAAATACTTGTTAAAATAATCAGAATTCTTATTAAAACAACCATTAAAACAGTTCTGGTTACTTTAACAAAAAAAAAATACTGAGGGCATATTTGACCAGAAATCTGGTTATTTTAACCAGAGATTTTTTTAAGAGAAATAATTAAATAACAAATATGAAAATAACTTGTGAAAAAATTAGAAACTCCAAATTTAGAAATATGAATTAGATAATAACTACTTCTAAATAAAAAATTACACTGGAACCTCGATATTATTTCCCTCCATTTATTTCATTGTTAGAATTTCACACGGTGCCATTTGGTGGGAAAGGGGTCCAAAGGGTAGAGAGGGACGTATCGGCCGTCAAGCAGTACCGTAGCAACGAGTAGGAACAGAACAAGCAGTATCAATTCGCCTTTTACATTTACTTTCGAAAAAACGTTGAAAATTCTTTTTCCATTAATTTTTCATCGTCATTTAAGAATTTTCATCCCTTATAGCAAAAAAACTTACATGCGTACATAATTCAGTTACATAATTCATATTATTCCACCTTTTGTTCAGAGACGCTCAAGGATAGTCTCCATTTAACTAAGGCAATGCCCAAAATCTGAATTAAATGGGGGTTTGAGTGTATGACCAAAACTACTTGTTGCTAAATTTTGTTTCCGTTTCACTTCTAAAATTCGTTACAATTAACAATGTGCTTATTTTGATTAAATTCTTATTAAATTACTATTTTTTCTGGTTAAAGGAACTAGAATTATAGTTAAAACATGCAGGATTCTGGTTCCTTTGACCAGAAAAAATCACAATACTCAAAAAAATAATAATAAATAAACAACTAGCAAAATTCTGGTTAAATTACTTTTTTGTTGGTTAAAGAAATTAGAATTCTGGTTAAAACGACTAGAAAAAATATTAATTTATATGGTTACTTTAACCAGAAAAAATAGTAATTTAAACAGAATTTGCTAGCTTTTTCCATTTCATTTACTAGATAATTTAATTTTTCAAATTACTACATTGAAGCGTCGATTTAGGCCGGGTTTTGAGCATTTCCTGGCTTAAATGGACGCTGTCTTTAAGCATCTCCGAACACAAACAGTCAGGGCCGTATGAACCACTCAGTCGGAATAATATGAATTAACTGAATTATGTATGAATGTAAATTGTTTTACCATAAAGGGTGAAAATTCTTAAATGACGATGAAAAATTAATAAAAAAAGAAGTATTTGAACTTATTTTTTAAAGCAATACTATTTAATTTTTGTTGGCAGTAAAAAATATTCATAAAACTTTTAAATTTTGTTTTTCTGAAATGATCATTTGAATTACAACCAAAGCTTTTGTAAGCCCATAAAGTATCCACTTATGAAAAATATTACATATATAAATAAAATATTACATATTCAAATATTTTTTTAAAAAAGAACACTTAAATTTTGGCACTCGTTTTCGACGATTTTTTCTTCTCGTATTCATAATTTTTCACTTTCTCTAATAGTTCCGGTTCCCTATTTATCAGTCGATCATACGTAGTACCACTGATACCACATTTGCCTAAAATTAACTCTTTTAAGGCACCTGCTTTCACTTCTTTAATGATATATTTTTCTTGGAACGTTAAACGTTTTCTCTTATTTTTCTCCGACATTTTTTTCAACAGTCAAGGCGAATTAATACTGCTCGCTCTGTTCCTACTGGTTGCTACGGTATTGCTTGAATACTGCTCGCCGACCGTTACCTCTCTCTCTACCCTCGGACCCGCGCATCCACTTAACGCCGTATACCGAAATTCTAGGGACGGCCTAAATCGAAGCGGCTTAAATCAACGCTCCAGGGTAGCAAAATTCTGGTCCAATTACTATTTTTTCTGGTTTAAAGAACTAGAAATAATTTTCTGATTAAAACCATCAGAATTCCGGTTAAAAGTACTATAATTCTGGTTAAAACAACCCGTATTCTGGTTACTTAACCCCCCCCCCAAAAAAAGTAATTTAACCAGAATTTTGATAATTTTTAAAGTTGATTTTCTAGTTATTTCTTAAATTTTATTAGAAAAATTACTGTGTTTGCTAGTTAAAGGAGCTAGAATTCTGGTTAAAACAAACAAATTTCTGGTTCCTTCAACTCCAAAAAAAATATAAAAAACTAACGAATTTCAAGTTAATTACAATTTTTTGGAAAAAGGATCTAGAATTCTGGTTAAAGCAACTTGAAAAATAGTAATTTATATGGTTCTTTTGACCAGAAAAATATTAATTTAACCAGAATTTTGCTAGATTAAAAAAAAATGAATTCACTAGTTTTTTTTAAAATTCTACTAGCTAAATTCTGGTTAAATTACTACCAGAATTCTGGTCGAAGTAACTAGAATTCTGGTTAAAACAGGCAGAATTCAGGTCAACGTAACTAGAATTCTGGTTAAAACAGCCAGAATTTCTGGTTAAAGGAACTATAATTTTTTGCCAGATTTTTTGCTTAACTTACTATTTAATTTTTTTTTAAATTTTTCTAGTCTTCTTGAGTTAATTTTTTTTTAAATTCCTAGCAAAATTACTATTTTTTCTGCTTAAAAAACTAGAATTGTGGTTGAAAAAACTAGAATTCTGAATTTTGCTAGTTTTTTTTTTTGAGTGATGTAAGGTTGAGTATACAATCTTAACATCATTAACCAAATGACTCCAAATAATCGATTTGATTCAATGAAACGATTTTTTTCTGAATGTAAAATCTATCACTACTTCAATTATCAATTTTCTCTGCAGATCTTCTTTAATACGATATGCATCCGGGAGGAACAATCTCCTCATGTTTCCCTATCGTGTGCTATTATCAGTACTTCAACATCGACGTAATCCAATAGAGCGAAGAGAGTCTAGTAACTTGTTCTCTGGGAGTTCATCACCTTTAATCGGTCGAGGGGAATACTCAGCTGCCTCCTTCTTCCACGTGACAAAATCGATACTGTGGGTTTCCGAGCAGAAGTGAATCTGACTATTAATAATAAAAAAAGGTTTACACAAACATGTGAAGCTGTAGTTGAATTCATTGGCGCTTACAGTGCGGCATGGATGAATTGTAGGAGTAGTTACAGCAATTGGGAACCAAACTCGAAGCCAGCGGACTGTGAAAACCACAGGAAACTTAATTACCCGAGGTGGCTGGGAACACGGGGGGTACGATTATTCGGCCAGCTACAGATTCTTCTCTCTCCTCTCTCGTCTTTTTCAAATTATTTTCAACCTTCTCTTATTTCTTATTTTTCTTATTTCTTATCATTCTCATCTTCCCTTTCTCAGCCTTTTCAAACAACACTTTTCCTCTTTTTTTGTTGAGTTTATTTCTCTGGTTCATTGAGGTTCGTTTGGAAGCACGTCCGGTTTCCTGAAATTCTGCGGAACTTAAGTTCATCTTAAAAGTAACACGTGGCATTAGGGGTGAGAAAACTAGGTGGCAGCACAGCATACGAGAAAAATCTTTCGTCGGCAGCTTTTGTTTCCAGGGCGAAGGAAGTGTGAGTTTTTCATAACAATTTCTCTCAAAGTGATTTAAGGGATATTGGCGAAGCTTTTCTGTGATTAAATAAGAGGCTTATCAGCAACTGATGGATTCATGAGGCGGTAATTTTGCAATTAATGAAATCATGTTATTGGATTAAACCGGTTAGTTAAATCAAGCAAAATTTGCAAATCTTTTAGACTATTTGTATAATGTAATTAAAATTTTAGTTTCAATTTCAAATTTAAAGAAAATTCAGTTTTAGACAACTGATCGAAACAATCATTACGTTCAATAAATTGTTCCAAATTTGCTTTATTGTTTCAGGAAATTTTAACTTTTTTATTTCGAAAGGATAATTAGGGTAAGAGCACCAGTCGTTGGGACTGTGCCGGTCATTGGCACTCCTCTCTAGTTTTCTGTAAATAATAAAATAATATACAAATATTTAGCGTATTTTGCCTACGCCAGTTGAATTCTTCTGTAATTTTTACATAAAATGTATATACAACTTATATAAAACAATTACATACTCATCCGTTAAATAATTAAATTCGTTTATATTCTTAGGGTGCCAAGATTTTTACGCTTTTTCTAAAGAAAATGTTTAGCTGACAGCACTTTTTTATATTGCTGAAGTTAATAAATTGTGTAGTCGTATTCGGTCCAAATCACTTTATTAGATATCAAATGCCTACGTTTCGTGCACTAAGGTGTGTGCACTTCTTCAGGGCTGAAAATTTACATAATTTACAGTTACATTTTGTTAATAAATATTAAATATATTTTCCGCTTTTATATATCGAAATTGGTATGCTAAATTAATTCAAATGTGGACTTTTATTTTACATTAAATTCTTTTTAATATTGCCATAGTAACGTTATAAATAAAAAAAACTACATCATTTCTTTTGGATATCATAAAAAAATATCGAAAGTTTAATAAAAGTAAGAATTAGGACTTTTTAGTAATTTATTTATTAATTTTGAGGGGGGTGCCAATAGAATTTTATGTAAAATGTATCGTTTCCAGTCGTTGGCACTCCTATTCGGATGCAAAAAAGTGAGGTCATGTCATCATGTTTACAATGTTTATGCTCGAATTTCAAATAAAAAAATTAGTTAGAAGGATAAAAACGACCAAAATAAAGTGAGTGATTTTAAAATTGACGTTTTTACATTTTCAAGAATGAATAAACCTGATCTTTATAAAAACAGTAGAAGTCACACATAAACTAAATCAGAATATTATTTATTATTCTGAATTATAATTCACATGAATCTATTTTTAGACAAAAATAATGTTAAAAGAATTGCTTTATAATTATACTAAACGATGAAATTGTAGATTTATGATATATCCTAGTTATGGGTATTTCAGCATTTGTTGAAAAAAAAGAAGTAAATTATAGAAATTCTCGACAAAAATATACTCAGAAATAGAAAATACAGGTAGTGATGCATTTCGAGATTTTTCAAGACAAATTCGAGATTTTCTCGAAACATGATTAGATGAGATCAAAATTGAATGTAGATCGCGAATCTCAAATAAAAAATTCGAGATCTTGAGTCGAGATTCTCGAAAATTCGAGATCTCGAATCGGGATTCTCGATTTTTTATTCAAAATTCTCCATCTCTGTTCAATTTTGAACTCATCTGGCCAGTTTTCGAGGAAATCTCGAATTTGTCTCGAAAAATCTCGAAATGCATCACTAAATACAGGTATGCTGTTGTTAATTTGTGTATTTTTTAAAATTTTTCTCAGGCGTAATATTTTTTAATTAGTTTAGCAAAAAATCAGAAAATTTAAAGGTTATGTTAGAATAGTGCCAACAACTGGCACCGGAGTGGGTGCCAACCACCGGGGTTTACAGTGCCAAGGACTAGAATTCTGCGTCTACAGACTTATTTTTACTTAACTTTGCAAGTTTGTACTCATTTTTCATAAAAATTGAACATTTCATTGTTATCTTCATTAAATTTTGAGTAAATATATCACGAATGTTATTTCAGTATCTGAGATTTTATATGTTGAATTAATTCTTAAAGTCTAAATTTTCTCGGTGCCAAGGACAACTCTTGTTTAAAAAAATTTAACACAAAACCTATGGAAATTCGAGTTTCATTCCTGTTCTTAAATTTGTTCTGAACAAAATTCAATTGTTTTAAAAATTTAAAATAAATTATCTAGATCTGTCACCATCATTTCTAATCGTATAATTAAAATTTTTCAATAATTAATAATTGTTTCAAAAGACAAGTTTTCATTTGTCCAATTAAAACATATAAATATTTGTAAAATGTTTAATATAATGCTCATAAAAATAAAATTTTTTAAAAAATTAATCACATTGAATGTTTTGGCAAATGTGAAATGCATTATATTATTTTGTCACCTCCCAACAAACGCCTCGGCGGAAGGTTGATCGATATTTTTAGCCTTGAGTTGTCCTTGAACTCTGATGTCTAGTTTTTTAGTTCAAGCTAGCAGATTTAGCTGCTTAAGCGCGGCTCAACTTCCGAGCTTGACCTATTAAACCAAATCTTAAGAAAATTTGTAGTGCAACCAATATTTACATTTTATATTATTTTTATTGTATTTACTTAAAAGGATCAGAGCAAAATTTTCCTATCAAATTTTTCATAAGCTTAAATATATTTTTTTCCTTACATGTTTTTTTAGAATTTTTTCTAGGAAGTTCACTCAAAACAGTAATAGCTAGTCGTTAAAATCAAATAAAGTAAAGTGAGTAACTACCACCATAAAATGCAGAATAAGGTTCCGATTTTTCTCACGGTGCATGGCTTTCGTTGAAGTTTACACGAGAGGAAGGAATCAAAACGCTTTCTTGAAAGTCTTGGAAAGCACGCAAGAATACTTTATCGAGAAAACTAAATCTTAACGAGAGAAATCACCTCTTCGTTATCGCGGTAACGATAAGAGCAATCCGACTCGCGATAATTTTATCGTCTCGGTGTCTCCTGGAATAAGTTGGTAGTCGTGATTTATTTCACCAATGTGGTAAGAAAACCGTTGCCGTAACTACAGGAGTAAAGTAGATCTTAATTGGCTCTGCGACAAGAAAAAAAAAGTAACTAAGCTCATGTTCGTCCTTTGCTATCAGTTTACAGATTTTCGTCGTTTATTGGCAATTGCTACCAAAACTGTACTTCGAAAAATAGATACTGTAATATCATGCTTGTCATATATAAGTAGAATACGAAATCGAATTTCAAAATAACGACATTTTTCTTCTTTAAATAATAAATTAATTGTTTCAAGACAATTCATCTTTATCTAATTTTTTGCTAAATATAAAATTCATCCTCGAAAAATTATCACTTACTATCTCAGTAATTAGGATATATTATATATCCAAGGAAGTAAAACAGTTTTAATAGAAAAATGATTACAATCAACATCTTAAACTTATTTTGTTCGGAGTCAAATATGAAATAAGAGGATATCTCGAGTATAGAGTTTCATTAAAAGAAATGAAGAACTAATAATTCGCAGATCGAAGCGAACGATGCGCGAAGCCTTCAAAGGTGAAATCATTCGATCTTCAATTTCCCGGATTGAGGCATACTCTTTAATTACTTTTGATGTGAACGCTCAGTCAAATTAAGCCTCGGGAACTTCTATTCGGTAATTGCTAAAGACCACTTATTCGGGTGACAAAACGATCTACTCGAATGATCGATTGAACGTGGTTTAATTAGAAAAAAGCAAAAACCAGCATATGCTGCATTAACTCAGTCTAATAGGCCTAAAAATAGAAGGAAAATAATTGCAGATCGAGGACCAAGTTCACATTATATAGTCAACTATTGGAAATTTCTTCAACTACTTACAAAATAAAATTAATATGGTATTAGAAAAACGATCAATTTTTTTAATGAGGCTGAATTTACTGGTCTAGAAACTTCAAATTTTTAAGCCAAATTTAAATTAAGGAAAAATCATTGATGCATTACCTACTCCATAAAATCAAAGGTCGCATAAATACGGAAGAAAAAATGGAAAAAGAGGAAAGGAGGAGAAATGACATCCGAAAAGACTATTGTTATTTAATTTACAGATTATTTAGTCTTTAAAAATAAGAAACTTATCAATTTTTAGTTAACATACTGTATTTTAATTTGATATGAAACAATTTATGAATTAACATCTCTTTTTATTTCAGGGAAACTTATCCAATATAACTTCTAAAAAATATTGGCAGAAGCAAAATTTAAAGCCGTTAAATTTATTAAAGACGTGTAACCTTTAACTGGAAAAATAGGATTTAAGTTCTATTAACACAGTTTTGAAAATACATATGTTATAGTATTGGTAATCGAATTTTCAAATTAATTTCTTTCCAATTCCTAATAGAGAGATCAGCTTGAGAAATGGTGCTAACGACGCTGTTCGGATAAAGGTAGTAAATGAAACTATCCGCGTATATTCCTCGAGCGACAATAAAAGTCGTTCGCGATTTTTACGGGGTCGTAAAACGTCCGGTGACAATTCATGACCTTGAAAATCGGAAACCAATTCGTATACCCTAGAGAAATGACATCAAACTAGTATACACCTGAAAATGCACTGACAAAACGTGTCGAAAATTCCAACCCAAGCGAGATGCGACAAAATAAGTCGAGTTGATTTTACGAGGGATAAAGCTTAAATTTACACAAATTTCTTCTTTAAGCCTTTCAGGCATACATTTTTTGTATGTAGGAAAATAATTTTATCTGCGTCTGATGACTACTTTAAGATCTACGGAAGCAAAAAAAAATAAATATCAGAAAATCGAAATTTTTCGACATTTTCACATTTTTTTATCGAAAACTAATAATGATTTTTTATCTTAAAACCAGCATGAAAATCGCAAATTGTCTCGGGAAAGAGGAAAATATTTTTTAATCTGATGAGGGTAGGGAAATCGTCTAGGGAGTTTTTGAACTTAGTGTAAAAAAATCGCGTTTTGAACTAGCGCTGAGAAGAGTTGTTTTGATAAAAATTAAGGATGAGGACTGTATTTTAAACTAAGAGGTCGGACTCAGAAAATATTTGAAAGATGGAACTTAGAAATATTTCGTAATTGTTTGGGCTTGCCGTTATTTTGAACTTGTTTTGTAAAAAGGTCACTGCCGCTATTTGAACAATTTTCAGTAAACAGTCCATTGCGTTGTTTTGTACAAATTTTACGAATTATTCCGGTGTTTTGAACAAAGAGTTGAGACTTCGAAAATGTATGAAAGATGGAACTTAGAAATATTTTGTAGTTGTTAACGGCAAGTCCAAACAATTACGAAATATTTCTAAGTTACATTTTTCAAATATTTTCGAAATCCGAACTCTTTGTTCAAAACACCGGAATAATCTGTGAAATTTGTACAAAACTTAGTTTAAAATACCGTCCTTATCCTTTATTTTTTATCAAAACAACTCTTTTCATCGCTAGTTCAAAACGCGATTTTTTACCCTGAATTCAAAAACTCCTTGGACGATTTCCCTACCCTCAATCTGAGAGTGCTAAAAATAACTTAGTTATACACAAAAAACTGCAAAAACCAAAGGTGTATCATATATGATACATACTTTGCCTGCATCAAAGGGTTAACAAATTGTTTTTTGGCAACAGTCTTCGGAAATGTTGGTAAGAATTTTTAATATCTACATAAAAACTAACTATTTAGTATAAAATAATCAATTTTATTTTTTAAGAAGTATCCTATTTTGTCCCTTTAATAAAAGAAAATTTTTCTAAGAATTCGATTTTCTCACTTTTGCAATTAGTGAACGATCAAATAGTTTTTCGAATAATTATTTAATTAATCTTTTGTATTTAATTTTCTGTATTAACCTTCTGTGTTTAAAAATCTACAAATAATTATAAGTACTCCGTGCATTACTTAAATAAGAGAAAAATTATTTTTCTGAGTGTTGGGATAATAATAAAGAGTCTGGGAGATAAGAAAGTTTTTCAAGTGGAAAAGAAACTTGCAAATCTGACATGAAGGTGGATTCAGTAGAAAAGGTGATTTTTGATGCAACATGATTCGATCCCCAAGGAGAAATATCAAGTTTTGCTCAGACACCAGAGACCTGATTTCTGAGTATAAAAGTGGATTTAATTTTTATATATTTATAATCTTATGAAATATTTATAGAAAGAAAAAAATGTTTTCAAATATCATAAATTCGTTATTGTATTGTAAATTTAATAATCTGTGTGATGGACACAAAAAACTTGAATCAAATTTTCATTTTTTAAATATGTAAAAGGCAATTTTTCGACGAACTAAACGTTTAATTGGATCAATCGAATTTTATTTAAATAAAATTAAAAAAGCAATTAATTTTACTTTGTTATTATTATTATTATTATTATTATTATTATTATAAAATTAATGCATCGATATCCTGAAGTTATGATGGATCAATGTAAATTTGTAAAAAAAATTATTTTATATTTTTATTTGCATTTAGCTAAAGGAAAGTCGATTTTTCATCTACACTTTGATACAGAAAACTAATTTCAAATGCTCTGCAAATTATCCTACAACGTTTTATGGCACTGAGAAACTTTTTCTGCTTTAAAATGTATATCCGCAAAAAAATGAGAAGACATTCACTAAAGTAATATTCCACATTGTATTTTTTCTGCAAAATAAAAATAACATATTCTTTTAAAACCAAGTTACGAGAAAAATATAGATTGAACTTGATTATCCTTAAAACATAATGTACATTGGAAAAAAATAATCGTCTCCTAGAAAAACGAAAATAAAACTTTTTTGTAAGAAAGTAAAAAATTGAGCATATTTTTGGGCTTGCCAAAGCTTTGAGATATTTACTTATCATTTTTTAAATTTAACAAAGGTTAAAAGGAACCGAAAATGAAAATTAACAATGTAGATTGTTAATTTCTAAAGTGGCTAAAATGGAAATTCTTTCATCAAATATGTTTTATGTGAAGAGGCTTCCGTTCATGGATCAATGAATGAGATTTTTTCGGAGATGAGTATCTCCCCAAACACTCTGAATAAGCAGGAATTATGCGAATACTCGCACAGTAACACGATGGCTCTTCACTAAATAACACTTGAATCGGGGGAAAACTACTCGATATTTCCCAAAGGGATATGACTATGCTTCGTGAGAAAAATGGTTATGAGAAAAGAATTTACAACCCAAGTTAATATTAGATGAGAAATTATGCTTTCATTCTTGCCGCTACTTTCTATTAACTTAAAAAATTTACTTATAAAAGACAACTCAAAAACAAATTTACTTTTTAAAAAAAATATAATCAGCGAACTTCGACAACTCGAACTGTTCTTTAAAATCAAACTTCTTTAAAATCCACTACATTCCATTTTTAATTATTCATTTTTGAGTATCAATTTACTAGGATGTAAAATTTTGACACCTTGTTTTGCGAATAATAGTTCAATTCTCCTGCATTTTACTAAAACCCTTTATTCTTAACATTTCACATGCAAAGCGTCGGATCAATCGAGAAACTGAACAAGGACAAAGAGCTTGCCAGATTTACGTGAATAATTTATAAGACTCCCCGGCTTTCTGTCAAAGTTCTCTTGCGTTATGAAACAAACAATTACAATTTATTAGGAATAAATGCGATTCCTCCAACCATTCTCTCTCTCTCTCTCTCTCTCTCTCTCT
>JBAGKK010486716.1:0-16296 GCA_037177015.1 Euceroptres primus
TTCTACGTTTCAACATTGCGAAAGTACTCAACGCTATGAAGGTATACGGCTTTGCCGCACTCTCTGGTGATCACTATGAGGTAAAAGGAGAGAGAGAACGGAGAGAGAGAGAGAGAGAGAGAGAGAGAGAGAGAGAGAGAGAGAGAGTAGGGTAGATAAAGGCGAGTACGCAACATCTTCTCTCATGGTGATGCTGTGTATCGGCCGAGAAGCATATAATATTGTTGTTCGCGCTCAGAACCATGGCCAGATAGGTCAAAGCTTTTAATGCAAGGAGATTTCATTAAATCCCCAGACCTAAGCTAACCTTTCTCCCTCAGAGAGATAAAAGAAGAAGAAGAACAAGAAGAGGAAGAAGTAGAAGTAGACCAATCACGCGATAATTTCAGGGCGGGTGATTCGAAAATACCGCTGTTGAATATCTTTTCTATATTTTGCTTCCTTGCAAATCAGGTTGCATTTTAGGGCATTTTTACACACACAACAACCCTATGAACGGTTGGAAAATGACCTTACTGTAGAAGTTCTGGTCAAACCGACATTGTTTTCACGAATTTAAAGGTTTCAAAAGCAGACCTAGTGAAGGGAGAAGTCGGGAAGTTGATTAGAGTCGCATTTTTCATTAAAAGGTCGAAAAAAGTCACATTTAAAAAAAATTGTTTACACTCCAAGGCCTGGAAATTAGCAAGTGTAAGAGACTATCTGCTGTGCATAAGCATAGCAGACATATCTGCTATGCTTATGCACAGCAAATAGACTCATTCTCGGCGCTAAACGCAGATAGATTCATACACAGCGCTGCCAGCAAATAGACTCATATTGAATGGAGGTGTGATGATCCGACGCGTTTACAAATAAAAGCGATAATGAGGATCTCTGGTGAGTGCGGCAAAAAGCTTAGAATTCAATTTAAAATATAAAATAATCTGAATTATTAAACAATTGCAAGAAGGTAGAATGTAGAAGGAGTCGAGGTAAGAAGGTAGTTTTTACTTGTATTAAATTAGCATCACATTCAAATCTCTCTCTTTATCCTGATAGAAATATTGTAGGAAGCCTATTTAAGCATCAGATCATAAATTACGTATTGAATTATAAATTAGGCAACAAATTATAAACTACGCAGTAAGTGTTGTAACTGCGCATTAGATTTTGTACATTAAGTTTTGGGGAACTGCGCACTAGATTTTGGATTTACGCAGTAAGTTTTGTAACTACGCATTAAATTTAGTATCTACGTAGTAAGTTTTAGGTAACTGCGCATTAAATTAGGAAAGAATTAGGACGACTGTGGGAAACCGGCGGTAAACACCTAACCCCTGTCACTCAAAAAGGCCAAAAAACAGAACGAACTTGACAGTTGACAAATGTGTAAAGGTTATTTTTAGTAGCAGAACGTGCCTTAAGCCAAATTTGGACCGGATGTGAAATGTACGCTTGTCAATCAATAAATTACCGTTTTGGGATCCATATAATTCATCCTGTCACTCGCTTTCTGTGGGCGAGGCTTCCTGGCCTCGACTTCTATTGGCAAACGGGCCATTAATTTGGGTGGCGTCAGAGATTCGATTGGCCGGAACTGAAGAGTGAGGATGGGTCCGTCTACTTTAGTGGTGGGACTTAGGTCCATAAAAGCTGCTGCACAGCGAAAATAGCGATAGTTCCGCGACGGATTTTGTACCTATCTTTGCCAAAAAATAACGCTCATTGTGTGTTAAAAAACAAAGTAAATATTTACTTATTATTAAATAAACCATATTGTGTGAAAACCTTTTAACTCAAGTGCAGTAATTTCGAAAATCCGACCCAATTTAGCGGTTTTGGTTTCAACCAATTAAGTACAGCAGACGGATCCAGATCTCAACGAATAGTAGCAGCGCTACAACGGAACTCAAGTACCCCGGATTTGGGATCACAACAGGAGGCATCGAATTACATAAGTTTCCATGATTTTTTGTGGATTTTTAAAATGATTTCTTCTGTTAGCAGAAGGCCGATTTCACGTCAAATCGCATCGAAAAAATGTCCTACCATTTGTTTTTCATCTTACGTGGGGCATCGATAGACCTCACTAAGAAACTACTTTTCCCCAAATTTAAGCACCGTGAACTTAGTAGTTTACGAGAAATCTAAATTGAAAAATTTAGGGACCTGATGATTCAATTTTTAAGCGGTTTAAGATAGACTTCGCTAAGAGCTCATTTTAAAGATTATGAAATTTGCATTGGACAATACTTAAAAGGGAATTAATTATTCTCATATAGATATAAAAATTTGTTTAATTCTTATTTTTGAATTTTAAAACCGTTGCTCAAATGATACAACAAATTAGACAATTTTATGAGCTACCTATTTTAAAGCTCTACAAAAACAGTGTTTTCAAATGTTGGGACGGGCCTTTATTCTCCGTCAAGAAAACTAAACTATATAAAGGTGATAAATTTTATTTCATATTAACGTTCGTAAAACTGAAGTAATAGTTCAAGTCAGTGCTTATTTTATATAATCTTCTTTTAGTACAGTCAAATTAGAATTTATGCTGGAAAAAATTGCTATACGAAATTTTTTTCTTCATTATTGTTTGTGAAATCCTGAAAACCTCCGGTCTGCAACTGTTGTCGTTTGTTTGTTAATGACAAAAAATGAAGAGATGCGACAAAATTGTATATAAAATGATTTCTAAAGAATAAAGTAAACTTCAAAATGAGCCGTCGCCGAACCCCCTACGATGAATAATTCAAAAGTTATGAATTTGTTAATTAGACTGCTCCTATTTGAAACAACGTAACGTCAGACGCCCGTCTGACAATGCACAAAAATGAGTTACGTTCTTTCAAATAGGAGCAGTCGAATTAAGGATGTGGGCTTCCACTAATACGTTTGCGTTTAATGAATATTCATTGTTGTAATAAATGTTTTGATCAAATTTTGCTTATTGGGTCTTTAAGGTTCAAAGTATTAGAAAACATTTTTCCTGGTACCCAAAATCCAAGTTGGCGGAGGAGTAGGGGAACAGTTCTTGTTTTAAACAATATTTTTTGAAAAAAGTTTTTTGACGAGTTTGAATTCGCAGAATCACCTAACGGATAGTGACACTTCACAAAAAAATACTAACCATATTTTTAAACATATTTTCTCCTTTTTAACAAAAATTGTTATAAACAATAATTTTTTTTCATACTTACACTAGTCCGAAAAGTGTCGAGAAGGATATCAATTATTTGCACAGCAGTTTTCTATCTGCAATAGTTCCGTTTCAAAAATACTTTTTAAACAATTTGCATAAACAATAGTCCATAACAACACTCAATAATGATACAAATTGTCAAAAAATGAGGAATACAATGTTCAGCTCACGATTGATGAAACTTTTATTCCTTTTTTTAAATACCAATTGTTTAAAATTCAATTTGAATGTTTATTACAAAAAAGATTAGTTAATTTACTTCATTAAAGGTTGCAAAAAATTTACAGAAACAGCTGAGTAAACTAATTTTCCTTCTTTTTGACGCTTCTAATTTTTCTGACAACCCATTTGTTGTTAATATTATTTTTCAATTTACGTATGGAAAGAGTTGGATATACATAATGTGTCACATTAGCCCGTCCAAAAATAAAAAGTTTCTTTGATTTTTTACGACACCCCTTAAAAAGCTTCCATACAGTGAAAAAACCATTGTAGGAATTTTTTGAGAATTTTTGAAGAACGCTAAAAACTGTTCCAAGGGCGTTAAACCACCCCTAAACAAAAAATATCATAGTTTCTCTGGAAATACCTCAAAATCTTGAATTGGCACGAAAAAACTTATAAAACTGAAAAATAGTTGATAAAGTTGGAAACTCACCCTTAAAAGTAAAAAATCACCCCTTATAAGAAGTGAAAAATGGATTTGCAAGTTCTGTTCAATTCGTGGGCATAATTATTTACTTAATTAGGGTCAAATAATCACCAGACATCGAATAAAAAATATGACGTAAGAAATAATTGTGAATCCACACCCTATGTAACCGAAACCCCTTTTTCAACTTACACATATTTTCGTTTTTTTTTTTAAAGCAAATACACATGCATCACATGCAAAAAATTATGAAAATTCCGCTAAAGTGTATAGGTATGTAGCAAGTATTGAATCAAAAACACTATTTTGTAGGGGGTTCGGTGACGGATCATTTTGAACTTTATTTTATTCTTTAGAAATCATTCTATATACATTTTGTCGTTCATTGAAAGCAACAATCCACACAAACGTCTTTAAAAAACATGTCGCTTTTTCGTTTTTTGTTAATAACAAACATACGGCAACAGCTGACCGGAGGTTTTCAGGATTTCATTAGGACGTCATTACAAACAATAATCAAGAAAAAAATTTCGTATAGCAATTTGTTCCAGCAAACACCCCTTTTTCGCCTAAGTTGACTGTACTATTTCTGCAAAAGAGAAATGTCACGTTTTCATAATTTAGCAGATCACTTTTATATACCGTCAACTGAGGTAACGTTAGGACAAAATGAGCGTTTTCTCTTCTTTCGCGCAATTTCAACACTCAGATATAGCGCCAGAATTTTTTTGAACCATTGCAGTATCATCTTGACTATCTTTTGAGAACGTATGGAAAGTCCCATTGAAAAAGAATTTTCCTAAAAATTATAAATGCTCAAAGTAGTTGCAAACTGATTTCGAAATCCGAGGTACCTCTAGGACACTTATTATTTGTTGCTGATTATTATTGTTTATTTATTACCGCGAGTAAGGTACATTATTTTCTAAAACAGGAATTCAGTAAAAGTTTGCAATTTTAGTCAAAATCAGCCAATTTTGCAATCTAGAATGTATAACGAAAGATGACCTTATTGTTAAAGCCCGCGAAAAAACTGTTTAACAATAATAATTAGCAATAAACAATGAGTGTCCTAGAGTTATCCCGGACTTCGAAATCATTTTGGGACAACTTTCAGTATTTATAACGTCTAGGAAAATTTTTCTTTTCCAATGGAACTTTCTATACAGTCTTAAAAGATAGTCTAGAAGATATTTCAACGGTTCAAAAAAATTTTGGCCAATATCTGACGAAAAAACGCTCATTTGTCCTAGCGTTAATCCAGTTAACGGTTTATAAAAGTGATCTGCTAAATTATGAAATGTTAACATTTCTCTTTCACAGAAAGAAAATTATGCAAAATAAACACTGATTTGAACTATTATTTTGGTTTTAAGAACGCTAATATAAACTAAAATGTATCACTTTTATATAGTTTAATTTTTTTAACGGAGAATAAAGTTCCGTCCCAAAATTTGACATCGCTGGTTTTGTAGGGCTTTCAAAATTTGTAGGGCATACAATTTTCTAAATTGTTGAATCAGTGTTGAATCGTGTGCAACGTGTTATGTCACAAATAACAAAACATACCCTTTAATTTCCTAATACCTCGTTTTGTTTGAGTTCTCGTTAGAGATCTCAAACGGGGATGAGGAGGTCAATGAGAATACGTTAGATGTGGTGAAAATAGAATTTATTAAAAATGCGAACGGTGGTTTTACAAGATATTATGGAAACACAGATTTAGGAAAAGATTTGCAATCGATTTTTACTGTTCTTTATTTACGACGTACTTACAGGGGACGAACAGGTTTCAACGGTTTGGGTCTCTTTTAGCAGCTTGGTAATTCCATGCCTCAATTTCGCCTGGATAAATTGGTTTCTGCCGATAATCAGTAACGAGAGCTGATTTATAAGAGTTGTTCACTGATTGAGGACCACTTAGCGACCACTTTATTGTTTTATCACTTGTCTTTCGAGATTTAAAGTTGAAAAAGTCGAGACTTAGGAATGACTTAACTACCTTCTCTCGGCAAAACTAGATAGTTTTATAGCAGTGTAATTTGGAAAGAACTGGACTGCGAGTATCGTAGCTTGGAAAGCCCTAATTTTGACTGAGACTGACACGAACTTTGAGCAGAGTAACTGGTTGCGCGACTCTTTCAGCGGAACTGCGCGTAGGTTTGAAGAAAACTGGAGCGAACTGGCACGTATCGTATGTTGAAGAGGACTGAACTGAACACTGGTTGAAGAAAAATTGATCTGCTTCCCATTGTTTCTTGTGGTTTTTATACCTATTGCCTACATTAGTTGGATAGAGTGCAACAATCCTTATGTCTGTCTCACATTTAAAAGCATAGCGACTCACTTAGGAAGTCAAACCGAGATCACTTTGAAAGATTCAAAGTGGAGATTATTGTGAGTAGCGTGTGACAGCCCTTCAGACTCTTTCCTGTGTTTCTGGTAAATATTTCGGGCTTTAAAAGCGCGGTGACTCATCTAATTAGAGGTACACCGAGATCACTTAGAAAGATTCGAACTGGAGATTACTGTGAGTGCAGTTTGACAGCCCTTCAGACTGTTTCCTGTGTTTTTGGTAAATATTTTGGGTTTTAAAAGCGCGGCGACTCATTTAGTTAGAGGTGCATCGAGATCACTTAGAAAGACGCAAGGTGAAGATTACTGTGAGTGCAGTGCAATGGCATTTCCTGTGTTCCTGGTAGATATTTTGGGTTTAGAAACATGGCGACTCACCTAATTAGAGGTACACAGAGATCACTTAGAAAGATTCGACGTGAAGATTACTGTGAGTGCAGTTTGACATTTCCGTCTTCCTCCCATATTTATGTTTGGTCTTTTGTACTTAAAAGTTGGTGAGTTGTTTATGAAGGAGTGCGCCGAGATCCCTTTTTATCTCGTTTGCGTTTTCCCTAATTGCATTGGAACGAAGGTTCCAAACACCGATTACATGCTTGTGGCAGGCTAGCTACAGATCCGAGAGGAGATTAGTACACGTCATTCCCATATTTCCTTCAATTGACAATAAGGCAATATGTAAACAATAAGTTTGTAATAACCTGGAGTTTAAATATTCCTAATAATCATATTTACTATATTTATTATTAATTACTTTAGTAACGGCGTGGGACGTGACAAACGGTTCAAAAATTCAAAAGTATGAATTAAATTTCAAATTTTGATATCTATATAAAAATAATTAATTCCGTATGAAATATTAGGAAAAAATAAATTTCATAAGCTTTAAAATGAGCTCTTAGCAAAAGCTCTATCTTGAACCGTCCAAAAGTTATTACATTCTGAAACCATCAGATCTCTAAATTTTTAATTGAAATTTCACGGTGCTCCAATTTCGGGGAAAATAGTTTCTTATTCAACTCGATTGATACCCCAAATAAATCAAAAAGCAAATGGTAGGACAATTTTTCTGTGCAATTTTTCGTTGAATTGCCCAGAAACGAGTTGAAATTGAAAAGTTCGAAAACAGTGATTTTTTCAACATATTATGATTTCATATTGACATTTCTGTTTCGACTATTTTGTCTGTATAAATTGGTTTATTTGACTAAAATAACAGATTTTCTAAGACCATTGACAAAGAAAAAAGCTTTTGGAAGTTGATAAAGAGGAAATATGTCTGGAAGTATTCCCAAATGAATAACTCCATACCGACAGCCGGGCCCTTTTCATTTGAAAGTACACAAATGATTAAAATAACAAGAACAGTGTTGTTTTCTTCTTTTTTAGTATAAAATTATATTATTATTACATTAGAGATAAACTTTAGATTTCGATCAAATCGCGTGTCTCTGAGAGGAAGCGATCATTTCAACGCAAGAAGGCAACGAAAAAAGATGCCTTTGATTCCTTACAAGGTATGAAAACATTCGCTCCTAACTCGACTTTTATTTTTTGCTAAATTAACAGAAGTTTTCAGTCAAAATTCCACTAAGCAACGGGGTGAACTACCAATTTACATATATTTCAATTAATAAAAGTAGAAATACCCTTTGTCTATTCTCAAAATATAAAGGCACTAGAACAGTCAGGAAGACGAAGATATTCAATGAAATAAAGTTTCTCGAAGTACGATTTTACAATGTCAATTTTTAAATTGTAAAACATGACAAAATGTTCCTCGCATGATTCTATCATTTTAGATATAAGTAATATTGCTCGTTTTGCTTTGCAGCTTCGATAAATCTTTTGTTGTTATGACTGTTTGTGATTCTCAACTTTAGAAATTTAAATTTTTGGTTTATAAATATTCCAAACCCCAGAAATATTTGAATTGCATTCTAAAATAATCCATCTCCCAACTAAGCGTTAAATACAATTAAATTAAAAACTGAATTAATAAACAGGGCAGATGCAATTTTTGGCTGGGTAATGAATTGTTAATATACTTCGAGCTGAGGTTTTCATGGAATATTCTACTAGGTTATTATGACTATGATCTTAAGAAGAACACGAAAAGTTAACGGTAATCGCTATTATGCTAGATCACAAATGCCAGACTCGTTAGGGAAATCGCAAGACTCCCTTTGTAGAGTATTCTTATCCGACTTTCATTTTTCTAAACAAAAAAATTAACGAGGAGCAAGTGATTGAAAGTCAAATTAGAATGCTTGTAAAATTATTAGGTCTTGAAATTTGAACGCTTTCAGTCTTTTTTCTTGATTAAAATAAAAAGAAAAAACTAGAATGATTATGATAATAATACGTTAACGCTAGAAATGAGAGATTGACAATTAAAAATGGACGTTCCGAGCTTTCAGTAAAAGGCAAATTGAAGATTGAAGACTCGGCGATTTCCCTCCCGAGTGAACACACAACCGGGTCTCGAAAGTTCTCAATTTTCTTGTTCTTGCATTCCATTGCTCTCGGAACCGTTCCTGTCTACCCTCAAATACCTTTTGGGTTTTCGACATACAAAGTAAACGCTTTTGTACTCATATTGAAGCATACTGTTCGTATTCTGCGCGTACCTTGATTTCACGTGTGTTTCTTCTTTCTGAAAATAATAGAATTTTAAAATTATATTTTATGACAGTTTTTGAAAACGAAAAAAATGACCATGGCAACTAAAAGGTACAAAATTTAGAGGCATTTACAGGAAAACTCGAAAACCCGTTACGTGGCACTGTAGGGAAAAAGTAGAATTTTTGAATTAAAAAGTTCCACATGTCATACTTTTCTCAACCGATTTGAAACTTCTTTTATTTAAATTAAAGCTCATTAAATTCCTAAGAAGCCTGACAACGAGGCTATTGGAAATATATATTTTTAATTCTCCTTTGAAATGCGAAGCGTTATAATCGTTATCGAGCTGATCAGTGAAGTTTGATATATTTCTGAGCTCGTGTTTACGAATGTCCCAACAAACATGAAGGTTATTTTGCATTGCCGTTAAAAAGAGAAGCACTTTTCATAATTGCTAAGTGTTCCTCTAATTTTGAAATTTGATTTAATTTAATGCCAAATAAAGTTTCCCATATCAAAAACCATGAAACGTTGTGAATTCGAAGATATTGAAAAAATATTCAAATAACTTTTTCCCGTTTAAAGTTGACATCGCATACTCACTTCACAAACATCAACGCAAAAGCGACTTAGTCTAGACGCCCTATGAAAAAAGTGGTCATTTTTTGGTATTACGTATATTAGAAATTTGACTGATAAATCCTGTAGTTTTGACATGCAGCATGAAAGCCTACATGGACTTAACTACATATTTATTTTCATCGTTTGTATTTTTGAACAATTGTTGTGGATAGCAAAAACAGGTTTTTTGTTTATTGCCACGAACCTATTCGTAGTACAGGAAAAAAGTTTTTAGTTAAAAAATGTAGGCTTTCGAGAGACCTACAAAATGACGGATCACACGTTAAAATTCGTTTATTTGTTTACTTGGAAAAAATTAAAACCGTGCAAAATCGCTTTTTTAAACACGCAATTATTTTTGCAATAATCGAGCAACAATTTCGACATTTTCAGAAAATATGCCTTCTATCATTCTTACAATGTGCGAAAAACTTGAGCCCGAAATAATTATTAGTTTTTCCAAAAAATCATTTGATATTTAAAAAATGACTTTTTTCATTGTTGTTCCAAAAAATCATTTGATATTTAAAAAATGACTTTTTTTCATTCTTTTTTCACTTGCGAGCGGTTGGCCGATTGGATATCAACCGAAGTGAGTGATTTTGACTCTAGGCCATCAGTACTATCAGGTACACTTGATGGCAAAGCGATATTTTATAATTAACTTGCACAAAACTGGCTTCAAAAAGAAAGTACGTTTTTGCCTCGTGAGCAAATGAAATAGCTCCGTCAATTTTCATGTTATGCAGTCGGGGTAAAACCATTCGACTGGTGTTATTGTTTCATAACTTAAAAAAAAAATTTTGTACGTGTATTTGTTGACGAGATAGTTTTTAAAAAAAACAATTACTGCTGCTACAATTTTAAACATACGAAACTCAAGTTTCAACCGATCGTAGAGGAAGAGTTGTACTATTTGTTATATATTTGACGAAGCAATACATTGCAACTTTATTGTTTATAATCGTGCATGATTGACGGTGAAGAATCGAGATAGTCTGTGGTGGCTTGGAGGGGGTAGATCCGTCTCGCCGGCTGGCACTCGCGGACCGGTCGCGCCCGATTTGAATTGGCGCTTTCAAATTGCAGCAACTTTCAATATCTATGCAACAAGTTGATATATCGAGATGTTTCATTTTTAATTTGTGGTAGCTTTCCCCGCTGGTTACAAATCTGTTGGTGGCTTCTCAAAAAATTATATTTAATGCCTGCAATTTTAATATGTTTCATTTATCTTCTCTAATTTTGCCATGAGTTTATTGTTATTGGGATGACTATAACATGTACCTTATCCTTCTGAAGATTTACCTTTGAGAAAGTACTTTAGGAAGAAAAATGTAAAAAATTCTTAAAATATTGTCTAATAACCAGGAGTAATTTGTTTTTTGTCAATCTTAAAAAATAAAGCATATTTTGTGGGAAAAAAGTACTGTAGGTCTGCTTTTCTCAATATTTTCTTTATTTATTTAACACTACATTATTATTTTACATTAGAAATAATACTAATATTTAAATATTAATTCAGTTTGCGCCTCTTAGCGACGACGGCATAGATATACCGACTAAGAGGCGCAAACTTTGAAAATATTGATTTTAAGTTAATTTTGATTATTGTGTAATTTAATTTTGATAAAGTTGTCTTCGACACTAATTTGAATTTTTGTAAACTGAATTGTTGAATATTAATTGAATAAATTATCAACTGATTTTACGAAATTGTTGTAGTTATAATTTTTAGCATAAGAAACCTTCTTCGTACGAACTCTCGCTTCTGAGCTAAGTCGGTTGAGTCCGGTACACTTTCTTTTTGATTTGTTGAAATTCTAGTTTGAGTTAAAGATTTGTATGTGATCATTTTGATGGAATATTTCGAGATTTTGGTAGATACAATTTTGGAGAATCTTTATAGAGATTATTTCTGTAGTTTGGTTAAGAATTGGCCCCGAAAAGCTTGGCGCCCAACAATTTTAGTTTTGAATTTGAGTCCAGCAAATTTTTATTGAGAACACAGTGCCGAAAAAGAGGGTTATCATTTTATTCTTTGAGTAAAAAGTAGCATCATCACAAAATATAAATATTATTTGTAATATATATATATATATATATAATAATAATTAAGTGTTAAGTAAACAAAAACTATTGAAAAAACAATACCTATAACACTTTTTTCCCCACAAAATATCCTTTATTTCTTAAGATTGACAAAAAACACAAATTACGGCTGGTTATTAGACAATATTTTAAGAATTTTTTACCTTTTTCTTCCTAAAGTAATTTCTCAAAGGTAAATCTTCAGAAGAATAAGGTACATGTTACAGTCAATCCAATAAACAATAAACTTATAGCAAAATTAGAGCAGAAAAATGAAATAGATTAAAATTGCAGGCATTAGATATAATTTTTTTTGAGAAGCCACCAACAGATTTGTAACCAGCGGGGAAAGCTACTCCAAATTGAAAAAAAGAAACATCACGATACATCAACTTATTGCTGAGATATAGAAAGTTGCTGCAATTTGAAAGCGCCAATTCAAATCCTGCGGGATCGTTCCCGAGTGCCAGCCCGCGAGACGAAGCTACCCCCTCCATGCCACCACAGACTACCTCGATTCTTCACCGTCAATCATGCACGATTATAAACAATAAAGTTACAATGTATTACTTCGTAAAATTTATAACAAATAGTACAACTCTTCCTCTACGATTGGTTTAAACTTGAGCTTCGTATGTTTAAAATTGTAGCAGCAGTAATTGTTTTTTTTAAACTATCTCATCAACAAATAGGCGTACAACAAAAATTTTTTAAGTTGTTAAACAATAACACCAGTCGAATGGTTTTTACACCGACTCCATAACATGAAAATTGACGGAGCTATTTCATTTGTTCACGAGGCAAAAATGTACCTTGTTTTTGAAGTCACTTTTGTGCAAGTTAATTATAAAATATCGCTTTGCCGCCAAGTGTACTTGATAATACTGGAGTTATAGAGTCAAAATCACCCACTTCGGTTGATATCCAATCGGCCAAAGGCTCGCAAGTGACATGAAAAAAAGTCATTTTTTTAATATCAAATGACTTTTTGGGAAAACTAATAATTATTTCGGGCTCAAGTTTTGCACACATTGGTAGAGTGATAAAAGGCGTATTTTCTGAAAATGTCGATATTGTTACTCGATTGTTGCAAAAATAATTGCATGTTTAAAAAAACGATTTTGGACGGTTTTAATTTTTCCCAAGTAAACAAATAAACGAATCTTAACATGTGACCCGTCATTTTGTAGGTTTCTCTAAAGCCTACATTTTTTAACTAAACTTTTCCTATACAACAAATAGGTTTGTGGCAATAAACAAAAGATCTGTTTTTGCTACCTTCAAGAATGGTTCAAAGGTGCAAACGATGAAAATAAATTGTTGAGTCCACATAGGCATTCTACATGCCAACACTACAAGATTTACCAGTCAAATTGCTGGATATGGTGTAAAATTTGCTAAGTGTCCCCGCCTAAAATTTTGTTGTCACCTATCTTATTTCACCTTGATTTTTCATTTTAAAAAACATTTTTGAATTTTTCTTAAAATGCGACATTTTCGATTTTTTTAAGCTAGAAAAAAAGCTTAATTTTTTTTCTCTTGATAAACGTCCCAAAACGAAAATGGAATGGAAAGTATTGGTTTAGCTGTAGAAGGTCATAAGAGCGCGGGTACCCCGTGCCAACTTGCCGAAGCACACTACCAGGAGTGCTGTAGTATCTCAATGGTACTAATACTTGATAAAAATGATTTTTCTGTTGTTCAATTAAATAAGTTGCGTAGTCTATTCGGTCCAAATCACTTTATTAGATATTAGATCAATTGCTAACGTTTCGTACAATAAGGTGTGTGCACTTCTTCAGAGCTAAAATTTTATAGTTACATTTTGTTACTTGATAAATATTAAAATACATTGATAAATATTGAAATATATTTTACACTTTTATAAACCAAAATTGGTATGCTAAATTAATTCAGATGAGGACTTTTAAAAGGTTAAATTGTTGAATTTAAGAAACTTACGTTTTTGATAAAGTGTAGAAAACAAAATGTTTTTCCTGCACATCTAAATTTTAAACTTAACCTTAACTTCAACTTTCATTTTCGTGTTGCTAATAAATTTGATAAACATTTCATTGATTTTTAACGTAAAGTACTAAAGTAAAGTACTAACGTAAACTATATACACCGAATGAAATGTGTCCATCGAATTTAATGTCAAATTTATATATAGTTAATGTAAAAAACTTTTGATTCAACAATTTTAAAAGTCCACATCTAAATTAATTTAGCATAACAATTTTAGTTTATAAAAGTGGAAAATATATTTCAATATTTATCAATGTATTTTTGTATTTATCAAGTAACAAAATGTAACTATAAAATGTTTGCACTTCGTGCACTTCTGAAGAAGTGCACGAAACGTTGGCAATTGATCTAATATCTAATAAAGTGATTTGGACCGAATACGACTAGGCAGCTTATTAAATTGAACAAATTTCAACGGTCGAAAGAACACCGATTTTTTCTAGATTTTTCTGTTTACGTGTAACAAAAATTTTATTTTATTTTCACTTTTTGATAGTTGGAGAACGATTTAGATATCTTATAAATGAAATTTTCAAAATAGTTTTATTTTAGGAAAACGATAGTTAATAAAATAATAAACGATTGTGGTGGATGATTCTACTGGTCTATTACATTTCGAGGTGCTTTATAGCAAGTCCCCTTGCCTCTCACGTTTTGGGGTGTTTTTTGGTATTTATCTCGCTTCTAACAATTTAGGGTGTTTTTTGGTGTGAGTACCCTTGCCTTTCACAGCGGTACTTAAAAAATGATTTTTTAATTGAATTTCACGTTCTCTTTGCACTTCTTTTCGGAAAAATATCATGCTGGGGAGAGGGCGAATACTTCTTCAAAAGCAGAGTCGATTCCGGAGAGGGTACAAAGGAATGGTATTTTTGTGGGCCCGGTACAGTCTTTGCAGAATCGAATCGAGTTTTAAGGTTTTCAGCAGTGGCGGTATGATTTTCTTTGGAGTTGAAAAAGACTATTGTTTCAGACAAGTTTTTCTTAGCCCATTGATATCTATATCAATGGGCTAAGAAAAACTTGCTTGAAACGGTAGTCTTTTTCATCTCCAAAGAAAATCATACCGCCACTACTGAAAACCTTAAAACTTGATTCGATTCTGCAAAGACTGTACCGGGCCCACAAAAATACCTCCTTTGTACCCTCTCCGGAATCGACTCTGCTTTTGAAAAAGTATTCGTCATCTCCACAGCATGGTATTTTCCCGAAGAGAAGAGTAAAGAGAACGTGAAATTCAATTTAAAAAATCAGTTTTTGAGTATTTCTGTGAGTTAAGGGTACTCACACCAAAAAGCACCCCAAATTGTTAAAGGCAAGGAGATTAACTCTAAAAAATACCCCAAAACGTGAGAGGCAAGGGGATTCGCCAAAAAGCACCTCGAAATGTAACAGTCGAGCAGAATCATCCACCACAATCGTTTATTATTTTATTATTAACTATCGTTTTCCTACAATGAAACCGTTTTGAAAATTTCATTTAGAAGATATTTAAATCGTTCTCCAACTATCAAAAAGTGAGAATAAACTAAAATTTTCGTTACAAGTAAACATAAAAATCATTTTTATCAAGTATTAGTACCACTGAGATACCGTGATAGTGTGCTGCGGCTAGTTGGCGCGGGGCACCCGCGCTCTTATGACCTTCTACAGCTCAACCAATACTGTCCATCCCATTTTCGTTTTGGGATGTTTTTCAAGAGAGCTTACTTAAAAAAAAAAAATTAAAAAATGCCGCATTTTGAGAAAAATTCGAAAATGTTTTTTAAAATGAAAAATCAAGGTGAAATAATTTTATTGTAAACCTCGTTAAAAGGCCTTTCCAAAACACCCATAAAGAAGTAAAATTGGATAACTGTATCAGGAGTTATGTGCAATTGAAAGTTAGCAGTCGTGGTGAATCGTCGAAAATTCGGGCCTCAGTATCTGGACAACCCGTTATACTAGGTGCACCTACTTTACAGAATTTAAAGAGGTTCACTAGCACTACAATCTGGTGGAGTTTCAATAAGATAGGTGACATCAAAATTTTAGGCGGAGACACTTGGCAAATTTTAACCCATATACATAGTTATGCCATGACTTTTCATAGGGTGACTGGACTAACTGTAATGCTTTACAGGGCAGAATAAAATTTAAAAGAATATAGGTGTATACTAATAGAAAGTTCGTTTAATAAATGTGTGTTCTTTACAACGTTTTTCTAGCCGATGCTTTCATTGTTCAATTATATCGCTTTAAAACTTAAAAGAATAGTAGAAAACATGATGAGATATGGCGATTATGTATTTTTTCAATATTTTGAATAAAAATTATTTTATAATTTTTTTTTTCAAAATATAAACTCAAGCGCACGTAACAGCCATGCCCCATTGTGTTTTCTATCACTCTCTTAAAGAACATTATCCAAATTCTATAGGCCAGAGCCCCCCCCCCCCCAGATGATCTCAGTGAATAGTCCATCAAGGTTGCTACCGATCAGAGAATTCTGGAAAGTGCCGGAAAGTCAGGGAAAAATTTTAAAGAGTCAGATATATATTTTTTTATTCAACAAATTATAATTATATCTCAATAGCGTAGAGTGAGGCCATTGGGTACAACTTTTATGTATTTTTTGAGTTTTTTTTTAAACTTTACGCACAAGAAAAAATTTGTTCAGCTTTTTTACATTCTCATCATCATATGAGAAGGTATTAGTTTTATGTGAAAACTGACTTTTCGAATTTTCATCAAATCT
>JBAGKK010486727.1:0-36226 GCA_037177015.1 Euceroptres primus
AAATAAGTAGATTTTACCATTAAATTAAAAAATTCCCGATCTGAAATAAAATTCCCGGGGTTTTCCCGGTTTTCTCCTGGTGAAAATAAATTCCTGGATTTTTCCCGATTTCCCGGTCCGCTAGACACCCTGAACTTATATTATTAATTTTTCAGAATATCTGAGATCAGTTTTAAATTATTTGTGTTATGATTAGTTATTATATTATTATAAATTTTTGTAGAGTCTTGTTCCAAAAATATATAATATTTAAACTCCAAAAGTGTTACGATTATTAATAAACAAACATAAATATATAAATTAAATTTGAATATATTTTTCTTGTTTATAAGTAGTATTACTTAAAACTATGAATAATTGTAATTCATGTTGCCGGTTAATAATAGTCAATAGTAGTCCAGTCATCTGGTTCTTTTGGTTGGTAAAGTAAAAAAACCAATTTTTTTTTATAAATCGCTTCATTTTTGAGTTCATTATATTGCTTCAGGTTTTGTGACAAGATTTTTGGCCGGTAACCCGGAAAATAGTTTGAAAAAAGAGCAAAAATTCATATATCTATGGTTTGTTGCTTTCCTGTGCATCGTAGAGCAAAACAGAAAAGAAATAGATGAAATTCTAAGAAAAACTAAAAAAAAAAGTTTTATAGGACCAATAGTTAAAAAGTTATGGTCTTTCCAAAAAACCCAATTTTTTCGATTTTTTTTTTAAATCACAAACTTTTTTTTTTGCTTTCGTGTAGCTCGGTTTCGGGGTATCACACGTTAAAATGGTTCACAGACGAATTAAACTAGACGTTATTATCTGTAATTTAAAACAACAAAGAATATCCTAATTATAATAGATCGCGAGTTATCAACTCTCAAAGTTGACCCTTTTAACCTATTTTTAGGGGTAAATGACATGAGTTCAATTTTTTCAATGAAGCTCGTTTCTGCATGAATTGACATTAAAGGTGCCAGAGAATGAATGAAATTTTTTGAATTTGATTAATTGCACATTTTAATGTGCACTTTACATGTAATGCACATAATATAATAAGTATAAATGTTATTTGTACGTTAAAAACGCGCAATTAACCAAATTCAAAAAATTTCATTTCTGAAAATTTTCAAAAAATTCTGAAATCAACAAAAATTTTTTTTTGAATTTATGTTTTTAGAATATTGTTTCTTATCAAGAACTGTACATGCAAAAAATTTTCCGATTTTTTTTTCGTGCATAGGAAATTTTTTTGAATTTACCAGGTTACTTAAAATTCAATTTTTTAAAAACTACAAAAAAGACATTTTGCTATTTAAGGAAAGTAAGCATTTCAACCTTTATTTTTAGTTAAAAAAAAAGAAAAAAAAAAGAGTTGAACTTAACCTTTTGATGTACAGCATATCATATATGACCTTGGTTTTTGCTGTTTTTTATGTATAACTAAGTTATTTTTGGCACTATCAGATTGAAAAAATATTTTTTACTTCCTCAGAAAATTTGCGATGCTTTATGCTGTTTTTCAGATAAAGTCTGCGAGAAAAAGAAACAAAAATGTCGAAAATTTTCGATTTTCTGAAATTGATTTTTTTTGTTTCTTTAGATCCTAAAGTGACTACCTTAGGATCTAAAGAAACAAAAAAAATCAATTTCAGAAAATCAAAAATTTTCAACATTAGACGCACGAAAAATTGTTTTCTCACATAAAAAAATGTATTCCTGAAAGGGTTAAAAAAAATCATAAATATTTTTGATTTTCAAAAATAATGGCTAAATAATCATTTATAATGTTGGATGTTAATGTTGGCTTTAGAGTCGGAATAAATAATCCAATTAATTTTTAATTGAACCAAACGTTTCGACGCACAATGGTGCGCCGAAATATTAACCACTCATCAGTGGTTAATATTTATTCTGGAAAAACATTTACAAAAGATTTTTTTAACAGCGACGCAGTGTACGAATGTAGTTTAAATAAGGAAATTATTTCAAATTTGATTTAGTACAGTCTCAAATATCTTTGGTAATGTCTGCACAAAATTAAGAAAACTAAAAAATGTGTGTTATCCTTACAATAATTGGAAAAAATAATAAAATTTGTAATATAATCTAAAAAAGTGTGTTGCCCTTACAATAATTGAATAAAATAATAAAATTTGTAGTATAATCTAAAAAAGTGTGTTGCCCTTACAATAATTGAATAAAATAATAAAATTTGTAATATAATCTACAAAAGTGTGTTGTCCTTACAATAATTAGACAAAATAATAAAATTTGTAATATGATATAAAGTTCTAGTACAGTCTTAAGTAATAAAAACTTTGGTAACTTTGGTATAGTTCTCAGAAATTAAAAAATGTATTGTATTGGGTGAATTTATTTGTTGTAAGCAGCAATTAAAATTTATAATGCATTATAATGAAGATTGTATATGAGATTGTATCTAAATTTCAAATTTCACTTGTAATTAATGAGATTTTTGTCAAATAACATTGTGGAAATTGTTAAATGTGTACACTGAGAAAACTGTTTGGTTCGGACAACAAAATGATTTGGTTACTATAGAAGCACCGAAGCAACCAAATTTTTTGGTTGTGTCAACAAAATTTTGGTTCTTTAAAAAAACCTCTTGTTGAACCAACGAATATTTTGTTGAACCAACAAAATCTCTTTTCTGGTTGAATTAACAAAGTTTGTGATGGTTAAAAAAAAGGTTTGTTGAAAGAATCAAAATTTGGTTGGCACAACCAAAAAATTTTGTTGCTTCTATAGCAACCAAATCGTTTTGTTGTCCGAACCGAACAGTTTTCTCAATGTATGCATTTTAACATTTTTCATCGAGGGTCAATATAATCCTCCACTGAGTATGATGGCTAAATTTTGAATTTTTTAAATTTCATTCGAAAGATTGGGAAAAAATCTATCGAAAACGTTTAGGTCAAAATTTTTTATATGTCATACATAAAAAGATATGTATAACCGAAATAGAGGCTCTTTGCGCAAAGTACAAAAATTTCACCCCCTCTACCTCGGCGAGTTTTTGACCAAACTGATCAATCTTTTTTTTTTTTAAGTGCCATCTAATAGGAGTAAACTTTTTGTAAATTTGAGCCCGATCGGAAAAATTAATTTTTTGGGGTGGATACTCTTTAGAAATAATGCCCCATAATCATAACCGAACTTCACTTCAGATAAGTTTGTTTGATTATCAATTTTTAAACCCATGGCTCCTGAAACTTGGTCCACATTTGAATTTCCCTTATCTTAAATGATTTGACACCATTAAATTACCTTTTTCCTTCCAGTCATCGGTGGATTTTGTTGATATCTGTCGACGATTCCCAGAAGGCAATCATCACACCTGCAGTATCTGCTCGTGGAGGCTGACTCGTTGGAGAGGATTGAGCTGAAGGTACTGGCACTTGTCTGACTATCCATGGAGTCAGTTCTGAGCAAAAGAGTCTTCTTCTTGGAGAGAAGGTGAAAGTCACTGGGAAGGTTTCCCTCGTGATCCTCGGACACTGTATGCCTCTCCATCTTCGCCAAGAGAAGCTGCTCCATTAGATTCAAACACGGGGACGTCGGCGACGTCGGACACTGTGCCACCTTCGTGCACCGAGAACTGCCTTCCTTATCCTCAGACTCCATCCTCGCTTATCACCTCAGGCTTTGTAGAAACTCTAAATCCAAATCAGCAGATTCCCAGAATCCCAGAATCACTCGCACGTTCCGGAGACAAGACGTCAACGCTGCAAGATTCCCCTCGATTGTCTCGACATTGTTTGTTTCTGATTATGTAATTGTCGCAGTTTTTCCTCTTGCATTTTAAAGTTTCAGCTCGTTCATAGAAATTAGTCTTTATTCCATAAAAAAATTTCAGAATTTTTTCAGTATTCAGTCAAAATTCATTTTTCCAGAAAGTGTCGAGAATCTCATTAAAACATTTGATTTTGTTTTCCCTTTAAAGCGCAATTATAATTTCTCCCAAATTATCTCATGATGAAAATTGTACATTCCAAACTTTCAATATTTTATAATTCATATTTTAAAATCGAAAACAGAATTAGAATGCTGATTCTCAAATCGAATTCAAAGTTAGGATTTTGATTCTAAAACAAAATTGCGAAAAGAACACTATGTAATTCTAAAATCAGAATAAAAAATAGAATTGTGAATTTGAAATGAGAATACAAATTCATATTTATATAATGATGATTTTTAAATCAAAATCATCGAATTGAAAAGTACTCTGTAATTGGTTCTAGGACTGTTGAGTTCAATAAATGCAAAAATGCTATAAATGCAATAAATGTAAAAATATTATAAATGCAATAAATGCAAAAATGCTATAAATGCAATAAATGCAAAAATCCTATAAATGCAATAATTGCAATAAATGCTTAAAAATTTTAAGAATCCTAAATTTGAAAGACGCTTAAATTTGAAAGCTCCAAAACTTAAAAACCTTTAGATCTGAATATCTTCCGATAAAAAAAAAAAAATACTCAAGTTAAAAGCATTCAAGTTTAAATCGGTGTAAACTAAATTTGAAAGTTTTCAGAGAATTCTAAGATTCGGAAATAGGTACATTTTATTTTTAAATCTGCGGAATAAAATGAAAAACGAATTTCAATAGATTGAAGAAGACATTGAAATTCAATAGTTCTAATTTACTTTTTGTTCATAATTACAGAAAATTCGTTCTAAATTAGAATAATCTGAGAATAATAACACACACATATATAATGACTATGAGACTTTACGAGATTATCTTTCATCGCAAGATAATTTTTTTCCGAATCCTGAAAACTGGCAGTATTTCTGCTGAATGTTTCGAGTTCTCTCATAAGAGAAATATTCCACCGATGCAGTAACATTTTCTTGCCTTCACTTTCAGAATCATTCTTTATTATATTCGTTGCTCGTTTCTCAATGCCACACTAAATTATATTTCCGAAATTAATTTTAACCCCGAATTTTTACACAAAAATGAAGCACTTCACTTTCGAAAAAAGCACTTAATAACGCACAATATCTTCCTCATTACTCCAGTTTTCTAGTAAAGATTTTAATTATAATTCAGTTTATGCATGAATAATTAATATAATTATTAATAATCAATGAATATTTAATAATTAATAAATTGATAATTAATGAGTATTTAATAATTCATAAAATGATAATTAATGAATTAATAATTAATGAATGAATAATTAATGAATAATTAATGTAATTATTAATAAAAACAGTTTCCAAATAATTTGAACTTTATATTGGATTCATAATTGTATTCTTTAAGAATTCGTTTGTGTTTAGTTTCAATTTTTTGAAGAATTAAAATTTTTCCTTTGCATTAAACCAACGTGATTTTTAGTTATTCGAAAAAAAATACAGCTAGGAATTTTGCGTCAGTCGTCAATCTTCCATTCACTTTTCATTAGTACTGACGTTTTTTAGAAAAATGTAAAACTCATAAAAATCATTTATTTTTTTAAGAAAGAAGACCTTGTTGCATTTTAAACAACAAAAACGAACTAAAGCGATTTTCGTCATTGACTACTTATGCAAGTTGGTGTCCCCCAAAAAAATTTACCATAATCTTAACTTGGTTAAGAGATACCTTTTTCACAGCACGAAGCGATTGCAAAGCTTATCTTTCGTTCTTTGCTCACGTCATGAAACTCTGACCGTTATGTTTACTTTATAGAGAAAGAAATACGGAGGTAAAAATCACGATTGAGGTCTTTTTCCTCTTACTTTATTTCTGATTAATGGTTCCTCTTAAGGAAGCAGTATTTTTTTTATTTTTTAACTCACTTTGTCAATATTTGGACATTTGATTGACTTTCCTACCATGGTCGCTGTCAAAAAATAGTGACTGCTTTTTTATTACAAGAGAAAAAATAAATTAGAACGTTGAGAGGAAATTATAGAATTCTGAATGAAATTAAATTGAAATTATTATTATCAGTGGAAAATTAATATTTTCAAAACTGGATTGATTTCTTTTCCAGTTTAGATTAAGTTATTTTCGCAACTTGCCCTTAGAAATTTGAAGAAAAAACTTTGGAGTAAGGAAAACAATTTTTTAATATTTCAGACTTATAATTAGAATCGAAATTATATTACTAAATAATTATAAGTAATTATATTACTATTAAATTATTTTACTCTAAAATTAGAGTAAAAATTGTAATTTATATTCGAAAATCGAAAATAATATTAGAATTCCGTTTCTGAAAATAAATTCTAAATTAGAATACTAATTAGAAAGAAATCTGATGCCAAAAGTATCGCAATTCTAAAATCAAAATAAAAAAAAGCTTCTGATTACGAAATAAAACTAAAAATCAAAATTATGATTCTCAAATCAAAATTTTTTTTAGTTTACTTAAAAAACTTTTTTTCAGTTTACTTAAAAAACTTTTTTTCATCAATACTTAAATCAGACTATAAGTTTGGATATTTTGAAGCAAAATAAATTTTATTAGGTACATATATTGTAAAATAAATCTCAATCGGAAGTTTTCAGCTAAAGATAAAGTTTTAAGAAACAACTGATTTTTTTCAAGATTAAAGTAGAATTTTATTTAGACTTTTCAGATTAAAAAAATGGTTTCTCGTTTAATTCTTAGAGTGAAATTTTCACTTTTGGAGTAAAATAATTTATTTTTAAATACTTCGGTATAAAATTTGAACTCTTTTGAGAAAAACCATTATTGTTTTAACGTGCCGGTGTATTTCGCAAAGTCTTTCAAAACTTCAATTTTCGTAAAAAGCCAAATTGTAGTTAGAGAAAAAAAGAAACTTTAAAAAAATCAACATTTAAATTCAATGGAAGAAATCTCATAGCTTTCATTTCAGCAGTTTTAAGTTAAGCAGACAATGAAAAAAAAACCTCAAAAGAAATCAAAACATTTCTAAAAATTTGCAAAAGTAAGGAATTTCGAATTACAAAATTGTTTATTAATTTAAAAATAAAAACAATATTTAACATTTTAATCAGTTTCTAAAAATCCGAACCGAGATCATTTCGACTTTAGTCCCAGGTTTTAATAGTTTTCAAGAAATTACAAAAAATTAAGTTACTTCAACTAAATAACTCTAAAGAATTTTAACTTTCAGACTTTGCAAATTGCAGAGTCCTTAAGAGCCACTAAAAATTCTGAAACATTAAAACTTTTAAAAAATCCTTGAAATAATTTCCGGAATTCAGAAGGAATTCAACTGCAATAATTACAAATGATTTATACAATGTCAACAAACTAAAATGGCACAAGTGGTACTTAATTTCATTGAACTTTTTTTCGCAGTCTACCTTGTAACAATTTGGCTTTTATACAGCAAGATTTAATGCATTCACAGTCACTTAAAACCTCACACCAAAACGCCTGCGATTGTTAAAACGTGATCGAAAATTTATAGAGGGCAATTAAAAAAAACTTGTGTACACTTTTTACCGGTTGTTGGTGATCACCGATCACGCAAAGGATAATAAATGTATAAGTGGAGTTTCTTACTGGTCCCTGGCGGGCAAATTCGGGCAACGTGGTGGCGATGGCATTAATGTGGTATAAACATGCGATCGGCGAACGATGTAAGTACAAACAAATAAAACGATTCAGGTCGTAAAATGCTTTATACCGTGGCCACCGTGCCAAAAAAGGGCACGCCGCTCTTCAAACCTGGACTTTATAGTTCTCGGTGTCACGGATTTGGGATCGTAATGGCACTTAAATTGAGCGCCGTGCGTAAAACATTCGCCTAAGGTGTACTCTGTATCCGGTGATAATTTCAATTTTTGTTTTCCGATTTCTTATTTTTATTTATTTATTTTTATTTTTCGAAAGCGACTATTTTCAATGGAAAAGTTTTTGGTTTTAGAATTGAGGTATTTGTTAGGAATTTTTAATTTTAGGGGTTGAAAATCGAGGGTTTCGAAAGATTTAGAGAGATAAAACTTTTTTACATTATATTTATTTTTCTTGCCAAATGCAACTATTTTCTGTTGAACAAAATCTGTAACAAATTTGAAAGTCTTGAGTCAATTCTGAAATATAAATTTTTTTCCATCTGTTTAGAGTAAAATGAGGAAAAGATGTTCATTTCTAAAAATTTGGGGAAATGAAGAGAATTAAATTGGTCTCTATTTTCAATTAGTTTTTTTTTTATTGACTCGATGCTCTTTCAAGGAAAAAAATCACTAAGTCAGTGAAATTTTGAGTCAACTAAATATAATGGTTCACTATCCCACGTGTTAATAATCCTCTTTGACTGTGATTACAAGTTTGATTATTTATTTCCGGAAATTCGAACTATTCCACGACATCCCATTTTTTTTACAAATAATTTTACGATGAATTTTGTGTTTAAAATCTCGACTGATCGGTTGGGGTTTGCACTCATCCGCTACCGGCGAACTTATGCGAACATACTGACTCTCATCGGACAATGGAACATGATCGAGACCTGTAAACGAGCATAAGAGCCTCGCACCGTGACGTAAGTTCATTTTATTTTATCTTTCTTTGTGGAGATCTGTAGATCCAAATTTTACAGTCGAAAATACTTTTTTTCGGGGATTCAGAATATTCTGAATCAAAGAATTCACTAGTTTTAAACAAAAGTCTCGACATATTGAAAAAAAAAACGTAAATGGAAAATGATTTTAAAAGATTAAAAAAAATGTATTCTTCTTTATTTAACGCTCTACTTATTATTAAAAGACTTATTATTATTAAAGCTCAAATTATTTTCGTCAGTTCAATTTACTTTTAATTTCAATATTTTCATTAATAAACTTCATATATAAATAAATACAACGGTGCGTTGTATTTATTTAAATTTATTTAGTAAAATCGTTTTTATAGGTGTTTCAATAATTTGGAAAATAATTTTAAAAAGTCTACAAAGTCGGAGGAAAAAAAAAGGATGTCAAGATTACTCGAATGACTTAATGATGCTTGCGGAAGAGTCGAAGCAAGAAAAAATATTCTAAGATGGATTGGCTTTTGGAATGAAACTCGATGTAAATGCGCAGTCGCTTGTAAATTACAAGTTTTTTTTATTTCCTTTCCAGTAGATTAGTATTTTAAAACTAGGAACGGAAAATTTATTAATAAAAAATTGAATTATTTTAATAATTGGAAATAAATAAATTAGAAATACTTTAAATTAACAATTTTTCAAATTCGAAAGGATTTTAATTCGAAACTGTCTAAGGAACAGCCGTCGATTGAGAAGAATATATCCAAATTTATCCATATATCCAAATTTATATTTAAAAATATTATAAAAATCGAGTTTCAACTTAAAAAACCAACCTTACTTCAATACATCCAAAAAAAGATTTCAAAAACCTCGCAATTAAAAATATTTATGTCTTTTTTCAAAAATTAAAAATTAAAAATTATTATCTACGGTTTATATTTTGCAAGCGGATATTTTTTAACCTAGGAACGGGAAATTTTTTAAATAAAAAATTGAATTATTTTAATAATTGGAAATAAATAAATTAGAAATACTTTAAATGAATAATTTTTCAAATTCGAAAGGATTTTAATTCGAAATTTTCTAAGGAACTGCCGTCAGTTGAGAAGAATATATCCAAATTTATCCATATATCCAAATTTATATTTAAAAATATTATAAAAATCGATTTTCAACTTGAAAAACCATCCTTACTTCAATGCATCAAAAAAAGATTTCAAAAACCTCACAATTAAAAATATTTGTCTTTTTTGAAAAATAAAAAATAAAAAATTATTATCTACGGTTTATATTTTGCAAGCAGATATTTTTAAACCTAGAAACGAGAAATTTTTTAATAAAAAATTGAATTACTTTAATAATTGGAAATAAATAAATTAGAAATACTTTAAATTAACAATTTTTCAAATTCGAAAGGATCTAAATTCGAAACTGTCTATGGAACTACCGTTAGTTGAGAAGAATATATCCTTTATCCATATTTATATCCAAATTTATATTTTAAAATATTATAAAAATCGATTTTCAACTTGAAAAACCATCCTTACTTCAATGCATCCAAAAAAAGATTTCAAAAACCTCACAGTTAAAAATATTTATATCTTTTTTCAAGAATAAAAAATAAAAAATTATTATCTACGGTATATATTTTGTAAGCAGATATTTTTAAACCTAAGAACGGGAAATTTTTTAATAAAAAATTGAGTTACTTTAATAATTGGAAATAAATAAATTAGAAATACTTTAAAATAACAATTTTTCAAATTCGAAAGGATCTAAATTCGAAACTGTCTATGGAACTACCGTTAGTTGAGAAGAATATATCCTTTATCCATATTTATATCCAAATTTATATTTTAAAATATTATAAAAATCGATTTTCAACTTGAAAAACCATCCTTACTTCAATGCATCCAAAAAAAGATTTCAAAAACCTCACAGTTAAAAATATTTATATCTTTTTTCAAGAATAAAAAATAAAAAATTATTATCTACGGTATATATTTTGTAAGCAGATATTTTTAAACCTAAGAACGGGAAATTTTTTAATAAAAAATTGAGTTACTTTAATAATTGGAAATAAATAAATTAGAAATACTTTAAAATAACAATTTTTCAAATTCGAAAGGATCTAAATTCGAAACTGTCTATGGAACTACCGTCGGTAGAGAAGAATATATCCTTTATCTATATATCCAAATTTATATTTAAAAATATTATAAAAATCGATTGTCAACTTGAAAAACCATCCTTACTTCAATACGTAAAAAAAAGATTTCAAAAACCTCACAATTAAAAATATTTATGTCTTTTTTTCAAAAATAAAAACTTATTATCTACGATTTATATTTTGTAAGCAGAAATACTGTCCTCTTTTTCTTAAAAGAACTAAAATCACTGGATTCGACGGGAGTCATATATACTGATGCATACATTTATTATCCTGATAAACGATCTACCTATCCTAAAAACAAGTTTTCAAAAGGTGTATGCATTTTTAATAAGAGAACTTCTATCATTCCTTTATTGTTGCCTGGCTTGAAACTTCCATTTGAAAAAAAACTTGTAAATGTACAAGCAAATGGACCAGAAACAAACTAATTAATTCATTTGCTATTCTCGTCTAATCAAATTATAACTAGCTTATCTCTAATTTTAGTTTTAAGGTGTCAAAATTGTTTCAGAGTCTTAAACTGTTGGACTTTCTGTATTCAAATAAATAAATAAATAAATTGTTTCAGCGATTTAAAAGTTTCCAAATTGACTAGCATTAATATTTGAAATCAATTAAGTCAGAAGTTTTTCAACTTTAAAAGAAGCGAGTTTCAATTCTAGAATCAAATTGAAAAGCCTTCGAGATCGAAAATTCAAATTTAAAGACGTCTAAATTAAAAAGTACTTCAATTTAAAAACGTCCGAATTTAAAATCATTTAATTGTAAAAGTTTTCGGTCAATTCTGAGATTTTAGAATTTGGAATATGCTTAAATTCGTTTTAATCTTTGGTCTTCTGACTTGATCCTCTGAAAAAAATAAGAAAAAATTGTTGGTGTAATATTTCTGAAAATTGGAAGTTTTAATTTAATATTACTAGTACTGATTTCACGTTTCGAAGTTCGAATCTTCCGTTGATGCACTTTTACCTCGATTTTTTTGACGTTTAGAGTGTTTTTTGGTTTGAGTTGGAAATTTATTAAGTTGTTAAATTATTTAAAAAATTAACTATCGCGATAGATTTCTCCTGAGATTGTAGGTGTTTTACGTGAACCTCATATCGAGAAACTGTGACCGAATAAAGAAAGCAGAACCCAAGAACGAAGTGAGTTACCGAGTGACTGACTGAGTGACTGACTCGCTCGAGGATGGTCATTACTTGCTCAGGATTTGCTCTCTATACTTGCAAACACGGCACACGTATATTGTTGTTCTTCTGTCAGGCTCGTTTGTACCGACAAACGCACCGGGTTTCATTTAAAAAATGGTACTCGTTAAAATGAAGAATTTAATGAATGTTTCAATTAGCCGTGCAGGTGTGAAAGTTTTCGATGAGACTCTTTAATTTCAGGTCAGAGAATGTTTGTATCTAAAGTATAAGTATCGCCTTTTTAATTAATTTTATGAAAAACTTTCATTTCAAATTAATCTTAAATAAAATTATTTTTTGAAGTCAAAAAATTCAAAATAGGTACCAAGATATTTTAAATTTTCAATCCTGATAGTTTCTATGGTTAGGTATGAATGTATTCCCTTAGAAGTTGTTGCGCAATTAGAAAACTATTTTGAAAACCTTTGTAATAAATAGAAGTGTGGAACACATTATAAAAAAGAATACTTTAAATTGTTAAACCTTACAATGGTTTAGATTAAATTCAGTAAAATTTGTCTAGATTTAAGCTTGATTTTAAGTAAAATTTGTCTGAATTTAAGACTCAATTCTGAAATTCAGGTAGCGTGGTATTAAATTTAGATCAATATTGCTTGAATTAAGAAAAATTTTACTGAATTTAAGGTTATGATGTCACGAATTACCGACCGATTTTTTATTTATATTCAGCGGGTTTATTGCGAGAGAGAAATTGAAATATAATGCTGAAATTTAAGGAAATAATAAGGAATATATCAAGGAATCGATGTCTGGTGCGTTTCATTTTTTTTAAAATTATTTTTGACAAATTTTCTTTTTTGAAATAAAAACTGAAACGCATCAGTCATCGATGCCTAAATATATTCTTTATATTTTCCCAAAATTTCAGCATTATATTTGCATTTCTCACTTAATAAACCCGCTGAATGTAAATAAAAAATCGGTCGGTAACTCATGACGTCATTATGTTTCACATACCCTTAATCCAAACCATTTTAAGGTGAAACAATTTTAAGTATTCTTTTTTCTGTGCATTTCTGAGAAAAGCCTTTTAAATTTAAAGATCAGGCATTGGTTTCAAAGATTTATGAATAAAAAGTTACGTTATGGTTATTAGTTATTATTTTGATAGAAATTTCAAAGAGATATAATTTCATAAAATTGTGATTAATGTCCTGCGTATATTAATCATCTGTATATCAATTTCGTTTCGTAATAAACCAAATTATAGATAATGGCCCTCTATAATATCATTAGATGGTGTAATCAAATTTTATTGATCTTTTTATCTACACTAGATAGTGCATTGTCCTGAATATTAATCATATATCAATTTCGCCAATCATATCAACATTTAATTTCGTTTCACAATAAAACAAATTATAGATAATGTCCCTCTATATTTATTTGTTTATAGCACGTGTATGGCCTTTCGGCTTTTACATTTTGTTCCCAAAAATTAGCAATATTATTAATCAAATTTTATTGATCTTTTTTATGTAGTAAAAATTTTATGTTTACATATGAAGTAAAAATTTTATTAGGTATGCATAAAATATTTTATGTAAGTAAAAAAAAATTTGAAAGAGGACAGTTTTATCCAGGAAATAAGAGTAAAGAGACCGAACTCTAACTTATCATCTGACAGCAGACGTTGTACATACCTAAAGTAATAATAATAATCATAAATATTAAAATTATAAAATTAAAAATAATAGGGTTATTCCAGAATAAATCGTCGAAATCTTGTTGGGATCTTTTTTTAAAAAAATTTGATAATGAGCTATAATATTTCTGGATGTTCCTAGAATTAAATTTTACCATTTATATGAGCTGATATTTTGTTGCGTTCTTACAAATCGTTTTTAAATGTTGAGAAGATGTGCGAAAATGGCGCATGCACTATATTACAAAATGCTTTTATTTTAGCTAAATATTTCAAATAATTTAATCAGACAAAAATTATATGTAGTATCATTTAAGCGGTTGAAAGTAAAAACAGGACAAAAAAAAGTTTGTGAGTAAAAATGGAACATAAATTTTTCGGAGTAAAAAGGGAACAAACAAATATCTTGAATAAAAACGGAATAAAATTTCTTCAGAGTAAAAATGCAACAAACTAACTCTCCGAATAAAAACGGAACAAACGAGCGCATGGCTGATTCCGTTTTTACTCGGAGAATTAGTTTGTTGCATTTTTACTCTGAAGAAATGTTCCATTTTTACTCGGAAGATTTGTTTTTTCCCTTTTTACTCCGAAAAATTTATGTTCCATTTTTACTCACAAACATTTTTTTCCCCATCTTTACTTTCAGCCGCTCGATTTATGAATGGTATTTTCATGCAATACTATTATATTTTGATTTCAATGTTGTTTTTAATATGAAAAAAAGATACGAAATATGGGTAACAAAACCTCAAACTTTGGTAAATTTAACTTTAGCTCTCTCCCGTTTTATTGCATTCAAAATAATAAATTTTCTCTTTAACCAAAGTTAAACCCCTAATATTAATAGTTAAAAAAAAAACTTTTAATTTCAACACACCTTTAAGCATAAATCTGGTTCTTCAAACATGGAACTTTACTCAAATCCAACTTTTCTTCTTCGTACATCTTCTAAGATAAAAAAGAATAAAATATAAAACTAACAGGACACATTTATATTATCAGTCTCTACGTGACTGATATGCAAATTCGATGGGACCTCGCCTAGAAATTAATTTATATAACTTTAAATTTTTAAAATCATTCAAGGTTAACCCCATTTTAACTCTTACGAAACGAAAAGACAATAGGACTGAAGTTTGCCTACGAAATTTTATTGTTCTATTTATTATTATTATTTATTTTAATAGAATCGAAATTGGGTGATTGTTATCTCCAATTGAAGTGGCATAAAAACGTAACCTGCTTGGAAAGCGACAAAGCGATACAATACTTCTTAGGGCCGGTTTCACCAACTCTGGTTAAAAAGTTAATCAAGGATTAACTCCTTAACCGGCCAATCAAAAAATGATGAAGACTTGTTTTCCTGTTTCTTCTGAGGGTTTTGTATCAGAACGTGGGTCGCCATTTGTTAGCCGATTTAATAAAATATTACAGCGTATTGTGGAAGCGGGTTTAATAGGAAAGTGTCTAAACGATTTAACGTTCTCATATTACAATTTTGCGAAGAAAGTAACCGACACGTGTAGATTCACAGAGAAAAAGTTGAGCGATTTTGATTAACATTATCTTTACTTGATCCTTGATATTGAACTTACTTTGTCCTTCGCATCAAATTGAGATTTTCGAATTAGGTAATCGTAATCTGATGGATTTTCTACATGTAGACCACACTTGGGTATATTTTTGGAGTGTGGCTGTAATAACAAAATATAATCAAATATAATAATGAAATAAATGTATATTAAAATTGAAAATTAAATTAGAGTGAAAGCTTTAGTCACCATTTTCTGCATACGTTTCTTTTAAACACAAGTTTCTCACAGATTTAGAACTTTTAATTCGATAACTTTATTTAAATCCTAATTTCAGAGTGAACTTTTTGTAATTATTTAAACATTTCACGTCAAGCTGGTATGAGAGCTTTGCTCTGAATTCGTGAAAGTCTTAGAGAGACTTTAACAGACATAACGACTTTGTGACATGTCTAAGAAGAATTTTTACCGCCAAGAATGGTGCACCGAGGGCATTCAACTTCAACATAACATCTTGATTTCTGACGTCATAATCTGTATGAAAAACTAAAATATCTACTTCTTACGTCAAATATACATAAATGTTTGTTTTTATGACGCACGTTTACCTCAAAAGGTAGATAACTAATTGAATATCAATGTAAATCTACCAAATTTTGATAATAACTCTGGAAAATGTTGCAACTTTCCAATAACTTATGAGACTCAATGGCAATAAATTTTTATTTTTCAGAGAGTAATATTTTTAAATAAATGCTTGAAAAGTAAAGGACAAACTTCTAGTTATTTAAAATCTGAAAAATAGCATAAATTAATAATAACTCACAAAATGGCAACTAGATGCTATTAATAAAAATGTTTACAAAAGTCAATTTTAATTTGTGGGTATTTGGTATTCCTGCGTATTTAGTAAGCACTTTATTATTCTATGATGTGTTAGAATATGGAAAATTGTATTTTTCACTCCATGTAGATTCTGCTTTTTTTTTGTAAACACGAATGAGTAAGGTTTTTATCTTTTACAACTGGTTATTTATGAGTAATTAAAACATGTAGATAACGAAAGAAAACAGTCATCATTTTCACAACAGGAACATTAATTTTATAATGAACATGATATTAACTTGTAAATTGTGAGTTAAGAGTTGAATTTCAAAATCAGATTTGCAAGGTATGTTAGTGTGAATAAACAAATTGTATTAGATGATTTGGAAGTATTTAAGAAAGAAATTTAAAAATATTGAAAGAGATCTCGAAGATAAAAATTTAAAAAGTTTTCTTGCTGTTTTTAAAAGATTTCAATGAGCATGAAGATATTTTGCAAAAATGAGGATCAAAATTAAGATTGTCATTCTAATGAATCGATTTTAAAATTAGAATAAACATCAATATCGAGTTTTAAATTAGAATAAACATCAACATCGATTTTAAAATTAGAATAAACATCAAATTTCTAATTATGACTCTGTGATCTGAATAAAAATAAAAATTCTAATTCAAATAAGCTCTGATTATAAAATCAGAATTAGAATTTGAATTCTCTGTTAATTCTGGATCAGAATCAAAATAAGGATCTTTGATTAAAAAATTTTAATCCCTCTGAAATATTTCCATGTCGGTTTTTAAAAACATTTTTAAAAAAACAAGGTTTGTCATATTTTTACAAATCCGAGTATTTACAGGACACACCAATATTTCTTCTCAAAAACTTTGTTTTCAGACGATTTGTAAAATATTCTAAAAACAATTCTAAAATATATCCTCTTAATATATTGTTAATGGAGTTCAAAAGTTGAAAAAAAAATCCAAGCTGAGAGGAAATTAAACGAGCCAAAAATTTCAAAAAATCACAAAAATCACTTGTTGAAAAATATATGAAACTCCTGAATTCAGAAAAACTTATCTTGAAAGCATCTCCTGAGAAAAACGGTTTGGCAATCGCGGAATAAAATAAAATTTAAAGTTGACCCTAGCGTGATAAAATCTACTTCATCAGTTTTGATGAACGAGCGAGTGTGTCTCCGACAGAGCGGACAAGAGAAAGCGAGTTGTAGCGATTACAAGCAAATTGCATCGATGAATTCGAATTTATCGTTAGGCACAACTCTATTTACGTAGGTGGCAATATGTAAAGTGGAGAATGTAAATTATAAAACCTCTAAGTATACTTGAAAAAGACTAACAACAACAAGCAAGAAATTAAATCGAAAGGCAAAGCCTTGAGGTCTCTGCCTTCTGGGAAGTTGCTATTCTGTATCTAGGATATCTAGATAGTTGCGCAAATGGTACATATGCGGATATGGATTCTGCCTTTCTCTTAACCCCATATCCCTACTCCTCGATCACAATCTCTTTGAGAAACCATCTCCAAAAATTTCACAATCTTTTTGAGAAACCATCTCCAAACATTTCAGAATCATTTTGAGAAACCATCTCCAAACATTTCAAAATCATTTTGAAACATTTTATTATAAAAAAGCTTATTTTAAGAAGCCTCTAAATTATAAGCAAGTTTTTCAAATTAAAAAGAAATCAGAAACCCTGATTTCTTTTTTAAAAAAAGTTCTGCAGCTTCCTTATTTGCGAATTGTGTTCCATTCCCTAAAATGTTGATATTTTTGGTAGATTTGTTTGAAACGTTAATTACAAAATTCTATTCTTAACATATTACACCGTTTAGTTCTGACACACGTACGATCTGTACTTATTGAGTGAATTATTGACGTCATGTACCATAACTTTTAAATTGTATATTCTTGCTTATTTATCTAATCTATTGCGTTTCTTTTAGGAGACTTGAAATTAAATCAAGTAGAACTTAAGCAGGAAATATTAAGAAATATAAAAGAGAAATTGCAGAAACTAACGATTTATCTCGAAAGAAAATCAGAATTACTAATATCAAAGATTTCTCAACAAAGTCACAATTTCGAAACTTTTTGCAAAAAAAAGTTACTTAAACAAAGTTTGTTACTTGAACAAATTCGTATAGTAATTTAATTTTCTATCAAAATTCTAAATTCTAAAATCATATTTAAAGCCGCACTTTCTCATTGTCAAAACCTTTCTAGATCTATTTACTTTTACTTTTCATTATCGAAAAATTGTTCCTATTGTTAAAAGTGTTTTTGACTTTTAAAATTGCACACAACTGTATTATCGGTCTAATACTCTCGCGAATTCGCGGTTGAGTCACCAGATGGCAACCTTGATCAGAAAAACTATCGATAATAAAATGAGATTACTCACCTTCGAAGGTTTCACTGGCTGAAGTTCAGTGACCTCAAAATCATCTCCGCTCAGACTAGAATTTGTAGAACAGTCAGATATTTTCCGAACCGGAGGGATGTTCAGAAAAGCCACAGAATTTTTCTCCTGATCTGAGGAGATTGGTTGTTCATACTCCGAGTCTTGATTTGCTTCTTGCAGCTTCGTAAAATATGGATTCGAAGATCCCAAACAGGAATTCCTTCTGGTCCCATTCTCGTGAATGTTCCTACAGGAAAATAAAAATTATATTCCTACAGGAAAATAAAAATTAGTATTCTGCACATCTTCAGAATCTAGCTAAAGGTTCTAGAGAACTTTTAAGATTTAGGATTTGAGTCTGATCTGCCAACATAGTGAACTTTTTTTGGTGAATTTAATAAATTAATTAAATTAAGTACAAAAAGTTTAAATAAAGGATTAAAAAAAATAATTGATATAAAAGTTGAATTTCTGGATCCACTCGAAGTTAAACAAAGAAAAGGGTTCGAGCTTTTTATTCGCCAAAGAGACTTTCATTCTGTCCTTGATTGGAGATGCGAATTCAATATAAACCATTGACGTAGGAAATTTCTATGTACGCAGAACATTTCTTTTATTTTGCGGCATCAACTCGATTCCCTTGGCGCGAAGGCCGGGATATCGTAAACATACGAGGGCACACCAGTAAACCTCAATTACGCCTATTATCACTCCCAGTTCCGCCAACACGCATGGCTTATCAGGATTTCTCTCCACTTCTATTCAGATTAATTTTACAAACAGACTACGCACTATCCAGTAACGTTCGAATCAAACTGCGTTTATTCAAACTACCATCAATGCCTCCTTTACAAAATTAATTCAAAGAAAATTTAATTTAACAGGATCGTCGCAAAACTTGATTTTTAAAATTCCCTGACTTTTCCCTGATTTTTCCATGTTCAATTTTTTATTTTCCTTGACTATTAATATTTAAGCCTCAAAAATCTGAATTTTAATTCTAAAATAGTAAAATAATATTTTTAATACCTTAATTATTTATTTTTAAGCAAGATAGCTTGTAATTCCTGAAAAATCTTGAAATCCCGTAAAATCTCTTCAAGTTTCTAAAATTCTTTTAAAATCCATTGAAATTCCTGAAAATTCCAAGAAATCTGTTGAAATCATTTAAAATTCCTTGAATTCTTATCTAATCTCTTGAAATTTCTTTAAATCCCATAGAATTTCGCAAAATTCCTTAAAAAACTTGAAATTCCTTTAAAAAATCTAAATTCCAAGAAATTAGTGGAAATCCATTCAAATCTTCCTAATTCTTTTCAGTTTTCGGATTTTTTTAAATTCTTTAAAATACTTTAAAATCCACTGAAATTTCTTTAAATCCCTTGAAATTCTTTTAAAATCCAGGAAAACTTTTGAAATCCCTATATATTCCGCGCAATTTTTTAAAAGCTTTGAAATCAGCGTGGAATTCAATATTTCGCACAACTTTCAGCTTTTCATCCCAGAATTTCAACATTTTCATTGACATAAAATCGTATCCCTAAAGTTCGTATTATAAAAAATCCCTAACTTTTACAACTTTTTTTTCAAATCTCTGACTTTTCCCTGACCAATAAAATTCTCCAACTTTTCCATGATTTCCAGGCTTTCCCAGACTTGCAGCCATCCTGTTCAATCTTTAAATAAATGAAAAATTTAACTATTTTTTAAAAATTCTACTTCCTCGAACCTTTTCTTTCACTTGTATTCTTTCTATCTCCTTTCACGATAAAAAATTACTATATGATAATAGGATTTATAAAAAGCTACTGCTCAGTGTTCAGCATACAATGAATGAGTTTAAATTCAAAGCGTACAGGACATTGAATTTTAAAAATGTTTCCGTTAAATTTATGGACGAGCAATAGCCTCTGGAAGTTCAGGGGTGCTCGCTTTTTATGCAAACGAATTTACGTGCGCACCAATTCTGTTGGTGAGCCAAGAGAGAGAAATTATATGAACTAAAATAAAAATACCTATTCATATTTGGAAATTCATCGACTCTTTACCTTGTAGATGGGGCGATCGTGGGACTAATGCAGAGGCAACAAGAGTCGGAGTGACGTCTGTGGCGGCAAACTTGAAGGAGGTGATTGTCTTCCCGAAATTCTCGAATCTCATCGCAGTCAAGGCAAGAACAACTGCTAGCCTGACTTGGAGTTCCACTGTGTCCTTCGAACTTTTCTAAATCAGGATCGCTTCTTTCGAACCTCTCATCAATGAAGGAATAGTCGGAATAATCGCTCACCACGACGCTTGGAGTTCTCCAGTATCTTGGCCTTCCTTCACTGGATTCGCAATCCACATTTTCGTTTAAAATTGTATTGTCCCATCCTGTAAATTTAAAGTCTTTATTATAATCATTCGCCTCTTCGTATTTAACATTTTTAAAATAAGATTTACCTTTAATTTGATCATCGTCACTGAGGACTGCACTGTCGGAACTGCAACATCTTGTGACTTGCAATTTGTGCCTCCTATTTTGCTGGCCACCCTGAGAAATATCCTCATCGCTTGGAACTGCTGAATCCAAACTCCAGCAACGACCCATCATTGATTTTTTTCTTTCGGAATCTGGCTCAATTCCCTCATCACTCAATGGACTCTTGCTGAGTGTTCTTGTGATTGGCATTTTTATTGTATCGAACTCGTCGTACTTTTCATTCGCTTCCTCTGTCGGGTCAACCATGTTTTGTTTTTCCTGGTTTTGAAGAGGATTCTGAGACTTCATATCGTAAATCAACGATTCATGATCCAGTGATTATTACTTTCCTTTGTAATCTAATCGATTCCTGTAGAAAGATAAGAATGTAGGAAAGGGAATGAATAAATTAAAAATACTCTTTGATCTGTGGGAGTATCTCAGAATTGTGTGACATTATCAAATTGGCAATTAGCCACTGTTGCTTTTGTAGCGGATGTAAGCCAGAATTTTGGCACATTCGGTTTTCATTCAAGGCTTGAGTGTAAATTAGTCTTCAGGCTTAATAAAGAGTCGTGGTCATAATTCGTATTTAGCATCAATGTATTTTCAACAAGGCTGATATCAGACTTTCAAAATCAGAGTAAACTATGTTTGGAAATCTTGCCTTGGAAAAATTTAGAAAATGGAATTTCAATCTCTGTGACTAAAGTAACGTTAAAGTTATTCAACTTTAATGTTATCAATCCAAACGTATTGGATTAAGACAAACGGGATTTTCAATTTCCCTTGCTTTCATTTTTAATCTCCTTTAAAGCTTGAATGCTTTAATATTAATGTGCCTCAAATTTTGAAATATTTTCACTTCTAACTCTAGTTATAGTTTTTAAACTTGCAAAATTCATAAATAGTACGTGTATTTTATACGTTCTACCAGGTGCACTTTTATTGATTGAAATTAAAATAACTATTCAGCCAAAATCCCGCAAATGAAAAATTCACCAATTTGTAAATTTCGCGAATTCTTAATTTTCAAATTGAATTTTGAATTGTTGAAAAAACTTGCAATTATTGCATCGGAGTCTCTAAGAACTTTAACTGTAACCACAACTTTGGAACTAAACGAAGTTGTGCTCAGCTAACGTAAAAACATTTAAAAACTTTAAAAACAACATTACAAATTATCAGAAATTATCTTATCTTTTAAGGCCACTTGAACTCACAAATAATTTTAGAAAACTAGGTATTTCACACTTGAAAGAGGTATTTATATTACAAAAGAACTGTGAATCCTAGTTACCGAACAGAGCTGTATTGAGAATTGACGAAATATTAACATTTAGAATCGCTTATATTATTTCACCATTTTACCTTTAAATATATTTACTTAAATTAATTTCAAATAAAATTTCGAATGGCCTATCATATAAATTAGATATATTTGATATTTAATTCTAAATTAAATTTAAAAAAATAAATAATTTTCATATCAAAATTGGTTTCTAAGATAAAATTTAATATTTACAAAATAATATTGTTCAATCTATTTGTCAATTACCTTATGAATTAAGTTTCTAATATATGTAGTTTAAAACGTTACGTAGTTTAACGTATTAAGTTTCTAATATATCACATAAAATTGCATTACTTTCCTAATTAAAAATTATGATCTTCTGCAGTAGTTTAAAAAATACAGGGATCCAAACGAAACTTTTGTTCCATTTCGTTTCTCATAGAAAAAAATTTCAGTTATTTGAAGAGTTGATGAGAAATGTCACTTTCCTAAAGAAAATTGCTTTCAAAATTAAAATATCTGTGCTCCAAATTTCAATGCCCAGTGATTCCTATAGTGTAATTTTACATTTTCACTGTAAAATTTCTTCAGAAATCAAAAGAAAATTACAGTAAATTCGTAAAATTGCAATGATTTATCCCAACAAATTTTTTTAACAAAAAATGTAAATTTTCTAAGGATTTTGGAAAGTGTAAACAAATGGCAGTCATCACAGGTCTCAATTGTTTTTAAACATAAAACAGATTTAAGGAGGTCTTTGAAGTACTTAAATCACTCATTTTTAAAACTATATGTAGTAGATATACAATATCCCAATTCAGCCCTCTTAGGACAAGGTAGTTTTTGTAGAGAAAAATAAATTTTTTTTGTCTCTAAGAATTATTCTGGATTCAAAAATGCAAAAAAAAAACATTATAGGAAATAGGCATTTTTGAACTTTTCTTCTCTAAACTATAATATATTTTTAGGTTCAAAGGGAGCATATGAGATGGAAAACTGAAAAAAAAACAAAAATCATAAAAAATGCATTAAGAGTAAAGTTCTGTTTTCAGTTGAATTAATAAAATGTCAATAATCCTTAAGGATCTTCTGTTATCAAAATTCAAAATTTAATAATCTTTCAAATAGTTAGTTAAAGTGAGGAAAATGATCACATTGTTAAATATAACAATTTAAAAAATATAATATAATATTAAAAATAAAATATAATATAACTGCAATTTAGAAAAAAAATTTAAATCCGAAATTGTTTATTTAACATTCGTAACTTGAGATTTCGTATTTTTTTTATTTTGCTTTAGAAAAAAATCGTAATTTTGATTCAATCTTCATTACTAACAGCTATTTTGTTATTTAAAAAAATATATGAAATTCTATGTGGTTAGTTCTTATTAAAACACAGTTAAATTTGCATAAAATAAATTGTTAATTAAGTAATATTTTATCTAACTATGTAGATATCTACTAAGCAAGCTTATTTATAATAAATTTCATCCTAATAGAATTGTAGGTTTTATTTTAAAGAACAAAATACGCTATCAATGATGAAGATTGAATGAGAATTGCGATTTTTTCTGAAAGTGACAGAAAATTCCAAATGTCTCCTATTAAATAAACAATTATACCTAGATTCAAGTATTTTGTTCTATATCACACTTTGATTTCTCTTTTAAAGTTTGTTACATATTTAACAATATAGTTATTCGATTTTATAAACCTATTTTAAAAATGTTTGGTGCAATAACAGGTGAACATTCTTAAATTGCATGTTTATTTATTTTATAAAACATTTTTTGTCACCTATTTTTGAAAACAAAGTTCACCTTTTTTTTCCTTTTTTAACAACAACAGATGACTGAAATCGTTGTAATTTATATTATTTCATAAAGCGTCCTAACCTCAAATATAAATGTTATTGACCTTTTGACCCACATCCATGTAAACAAAGAATCCTTATTCTTTTCTCACGTAAGAATTATGGAGTTATAATTCCTTTACTTTCCTTCAAACTAGTGCATTTCTATAAATAAAAAAACTGACCCGTTTTTCCCTAAACTCCATGACAAACCCTGACAATAAATCCAATAAATCCTAATGGAAAGATGACAGTAAGACATAAAATCTCCCAAAAAAAACTTGTGAAGTTATTCTCGATTTGAGAATCGGATTCTCATTTGAAAATTATTCAAAAACTCGTCTGTGAAATTTTTGGAACCTTGACCACGAAAACTCGAGATCAAGAAAGAAGAAAACAACAACAGAAGATGAAGAAACGTGACCATCAGAAACTCACCTTTTTACCCCGGTTATCTTCAAATCGATTCTCGTCGCTCGTTCGTAGCCGTTTCCAAGATCCCACGAAGAGGAGGACAAGGTCGAGGATGAACTTTTCCGAGACTCTCGTGTTCGTGTACCCGGATCACTGGTGTCCTCGATTTTCTGGCTCGGCAGGCGGGCAGCTGCTCGACGCCCTCCTTAGCGGCGATAAATCGACTTGAAACGACGCTTGACTCTGGCGAACTGCGATCGCCGATTAAGATACTCGTTAACACTGCCTTTTCAGCCAACTCTCACCAAATAACTCTTCTTCGGTTTCAAAGACGAGCATGACATCTCGCATGTTGAAAAACGAAAAACCGAAGTTTACCGACGGCGGCAGCCATTACGAATTACGGAAAACACCAGTCTAGCTAGAAGATGCTCGTATACTTGACTTATTCAGGTTTACACTTGCAATTTCAGTCACTCCTCAGCATTGTTGAGGAAATATTTGCTTGTTAATAAAACAATTAATGCCGTTGGAGTTCTCTTTTACCTTGTGATACTCAGTGAGTCCGGTTTTTTTCCCAGTTTGTCAAATAGTCCACGAGATTTGGGATTGAAATTGAAACTGCGTGGACTTTTCCCGCCGTAAGGCAGCAACAGGTGTTTCCCCATAAACCCCCGGGGGAGAAATTCCTACGAGTTCGCCTGCAACAGAGAAGGATAAAAAAAAGATAAATATAAATAGAGTGGAGAAGAAAAACGTGACTGGAACCACGTGCGATATTAATATGGCAAGAAACAAGAGTTTTTTTTGTGATTCAGATTTTTAGGTTAGGTACTTACGAAGGGACATAATTCATTTTTATTTCTTTAATTTCTATTCCTATAGGATTTTCAATTTAATTTTGTTGGATTTTTTAAATTTTAATTATATTAGAAATTGTGTATTTATTTTTTTATTATTAGTTTACTATTAGATTATTATTTAGGTTATATTTATATTTTTATCACGAATGTTATTTTTTATTAGGATGCCTTCACATTTTTAAAATCGAGGAAAATAATTATATAATTAAATATAACAAATTTCAAAAGAGAAACCAAATGTGCGACAGAAAAAAATAGTTGAATCTATAACTGTTCATTTAGTATTATTTGAGATGTTCTTTCGCTTTAGAAAAAAAATCATCATTGATATATTTTGTTCTTTAAAACATTACCTGCAATTCTATTTAAATGAATTTTATTTAAAATAAGGTCGCGGATATTGTTACGGAAATTTCCGTACAACTAGCATACATTACATAGGGGCGCAGGCTAATGTTGCGGAAACTTCCGTAACGCTAGCCCGGGCTCATGTTATATTGTGTGCTAGTTGTACGGAAATTTCCGTAATACACTAGTTGCCTAAAAATAAAGTTACTGGGTAAATAGATTTAGTAGATAGTTAGATAAAATATTAGTTAATTAACCATTTTTTTATGCACATTTAACTGTACTTTAATGAAATTCATCCAACTAGAATTTTAAAAACCATAATATGTATTTTAAAGAACAAAATTCACTGTCAATGATGAGAATTGAATTAGAATTACGATTTTTTTCTGAAAAAATACAAAATCTTAAATAACTAATGATAAATAAACAATTACAGATTTAACTTTTTTTCTAATTTATAATTAGATTTCTCTTTTAACATTTGTTAAATTCAATAATGTGGTTATTCTTCTCGATTTTACGAACTATTTCAAAGTCTATTCAAATTTCAGACACGATGAGAGGTGAAGATTCTTAATAATAAATAATAATAATTATTAGTAATTAAGTATATAAATATCAAAATAAATAATGAATTATTTACATAATTTAAATTTTGTATTTCTAAAATATGAGAGTTTTCACGAGAATGATTTTCAAAATTGAAACAAAAATTCGCAAGGCTGTAAAAGTAAATAAGTCAATGTATGGGTTTATAATATTTAGATAAAAAGTTGGATAAATTTGAAATTTGAAATATTCTCCAATTTGAACATTTTTTTCATATTTGTCTGTTTAAAGAGTTTAATACATTTTTAGACTTCTTCGAATAAAGAGAAAATTTGATCAACTGCACATTTTAAAATATATAAATTCGTTTTATAAATTATTTCCTTTAATAAAGTCCAATGTTCGATCTAATCAATTTTAGTATTTTTTAAAATACTTTCATACAATAGAAAATTTAGAAATCCCAGGAAATTTACAGTAGATTCCACTCAATAATTTTGAGTGCATATTCCTTAAGATTGGGAATATGTATTAGCTTATGCTGACTTTTTCTCTTACATAAATAATGATAATAATAATAATAGTAATAAACCAAACAATTTAAAATTCAATCTTTCGAATATAATATTTTATTGATAAAAAAAGGCACAAAATTTAAAATTAAGAAACTCAGTTTTAAACATTTTCACGAAGGGCTAATCAAGTAACCATTCATGAAACCTTGTGCACATGCCTTCATGAAATTTTTGAAATCCTTGAAATTTTTCGAAAATATTTGAAATGTTTTGAAACCCTTGAAATTTTTGGAAATTTTTTTGGAAACAAAAATCTTTTGACATTTTTTTTTTAGTCAAGAGGATTAAAACTCTTGAACTTTGGTGATAATGCCTTCATGAAGTCTTTGAAAATCTTTGAAATCTTTTGAAATCATTAAAATCTTTTGAAATCTTGAAATCTGGTGTACACTAAAAAATCGAGTGGCAAACTCTCACATTTTCATCATATCCTAAAGCTAACAAAATTTCTGATATCATTTTTGCCCTCAGAAACAAAATAATTATGATTTCTACAATCAGAATACATATCTTGAACAAAATTGAGATTCAAGGGCAAAAAACTTAATAAACTTTATTGCCTTGAAATGAATAAAGTTTTTTTCCAGGCATTGAAATTGATCAGAGCTGTCCATCTTTTTTATCATCTTTGACGACGATATGGACATCTCCATTTGGGATGGTTCTTTTAAAGGTCGAGGTGGGCAGACGATCCGGTTACGCAGAAGTAAGAGGGACACGGATAAAAGGTACCACGACGCATCGCTTCTTGCTTCTTCGATTGACGTCACATGTGCGTCAGAGAAGGCAAAGAAACAAGAAAGTTTCGATTGAATGATCGCGGCCGCAACCAGTGGTTACTATCGTTAATTCTCTTTTCTCCTTCCCAACACAATCGGCCCATTATCTTGTCAGTTCAAGTGCCCCTTGGCCACTTGAGCCCATCTGCCTCAACTATTTCGTCATTTAAAATTCTCAACTAGTCATTTTCAATATTCTCCCTTATATTATTCACAGTAGACCTCCAATTTCAATATCTTTCATTTAATCTTCAATCCCTTCTCAACAAATTGAATATTCCCATTCATCTCTCTTTTGGTCTCCGAAGTTTTTAGAATCAGATTTCAGAACGTATTTCAGAATTTGCAAATAAATTCTTTGCAATATATTGGTTTCTTAAATTCGAAAGCCTTAAAGTCTGGTTGCTTTCTAAAATTGAAAACTTTTATGCTAACTTTACAATTTTGAGGCTTTCTACTTTAGACATTTTTCAAAACAATATTTACTGGTAAAATGTTTTTTTATTTGTCAGTCAATTTAATTTATTACCTGACTTTTTGTTAGAGGCAAGAATTGAATTGAGTTATTTCATCACGGCTTGTAAGATCCTCACATTGGAAAAGAAAAAAAAATTATGGCTCCAGCAGATATTCGGAGCGGGGTCACAACCGAATTAAATTTTGATCCATATCATATATTTTTTTCGCGCTTCTTGACCCGTTAATATATTAAATATTTATTGCATAAATTACAAGATATATTGCTTCATTAGTTCCATATCTGGTGCAAAAATCTGAAAGGTTTTTCGTTACTTGCAACCAGTTTAATTAATATTATATATTATATGAAACTTATTGCTATCGAATAAATATAATAAATTTGATTGTGAACAAATGGAAATAGTGGAATATTTTAAAATTTGTATCATAAAGCGTCGTAGTAAAAAAAGCCTCAAAAAGCGCTTAGTCACGTTTTATCACTGAATCATCGGCTCATTCTGTGAAAACAAAATAAAACCTAAGAAGTCAGGGACTGCGTGACGTATTCACAAATGATAAATTATTATTATTATAGACACTTTTTTTCATTTATAGTATTTTTTATCAATATTGCAAAGAGGCTCACGCTTTAAGATAAACAGTATCGTTGACTCTTTTCTCCTTTTTTCTTTTTTTGTATTTCAAAATCTTTCAAAAACGTCTATAAAAATTCAAGATTTATTTTCAAAAACTTTATTGTATAACTGTGATTTATAAAAAGAGTTGTTTTTAAGAGATATAAAGCATTTTGATTTGAAATTTGAATCTTAATTTCCAAACATCTTTTATTTGCAGATGTCAACAAGTAATGATACAATCAAAAGAAGAGTTCATTGATCTCATAATGCAAATAAGTAAGATTGAAAAAAATGACTCTTTGGATCATATGCCTTTGGATAATTTGCATTCGTAGCACGTGCAGAAACTGTAATTGTCTTTTAATGATCTGGACAAGCCACAATATTATTACGAGTTTAACAGCAAGCTTATTACGAAAATGAAGACAGTTTACAAGATCAATTGGTTCATATGATGTGCTCACACATAATGATTATGCTTCATTGCAATTACAATACAAGAACTTGGAGGTAGTGTATTGTCAATGAACCAATAGAAAACAAGATTGAAGATCAATAATAACTTCTCAACTTATCAGCAATTCCAATCAAAATATTTTATGTTCTTTTTGTCCTCAGTCGGTTATTTCACCACAAAGAAAAATAGTTCCATGAATATTTATAAAAATTTTAAACACCCAATTTAAATTCTCTTTTTCTTATCACGCGAGAGAGAAAAACTGTATTTTATAAAAAACAATGGGAGGAAAAAGTCAATTAGATTTTTTTTAGTTCTAGAAAAAAAATTGAACTTTGAGAAAGTTGAAACGATTCCTGTTGTCTAAAAAAAGAATATAATCTTTGTAAATATCGAGTATTGGGTATATTTTCGCTCTTTTATCTATGCCGATAGATAAATATATGAACCGATACTCATTAACATTAAAAGAAGAATTATTGCAAGTTCCTTAAATAGTAGACACATTTAGCTTATCTTTTGAGCATGTGTCCTTGTAAGTGCACAATTAAATAGAATTAGTCTTATCTATCATTTCTTTAAATTTTGACTTCTTGAATTTATTTTCTTTCATCGAGAAATTGATTTATTCTTTTCAATCTGTGAGTCATCCTAAATCAAAATCTGACCGGAATTGTTTTCCTCTTTTTATAAATCTTTTTTTTCTGGTTGAAATAATGAGTTAAAAATGAGATTTGAGTAAAAGTAAGGTGAAATTTATTTTGTAGTGAAAGTTCTATTTTTAAATAAAAGCCAAAACCTAAAAGTGGAAGTCGATTGGTAATGGAATCGGGTCAATGTCGATTCTTAATACGAGGCTGGCACCTCTCATTTGTGTTCCAGTTAACTGATTGCTTATCACACTCATTTTAAAAATTTGAATTGCAAAGTTTGGAGCTTCTGATTAGACGAGGTGCATCTTCTTTGTTATTCAAGCAAGGTTCCTAAACTACTTCCTCCATGAGGAAAAAAAAGAATCCTCAAGACTGAGAGACTCGACATTTAACAGTCCACTCGAATTTAAATTCATTTTACTTAATTCAAAGATTTTATATTTAATAATTTGAGCAAGATTTAAATTTCAAAAACAAGATAATTTTCTAGTTTTGATCTTTATATATTTTTTATAATATTTTACGTCGTGTATTTTAATTAATATTCAATTTAATAATATTTTAATATTTTAATTCAATTTTTGATGATAACAAATAAATAAATTTGTAAAAATCATTTGAGATGATAAAATTCAGTACACAAACTCTGTGAATTCAAATTTGAAAATTTGCATATTTCATATTTTCATCTGTAATCTTATTTTTCATCGTTTACATAAGTATTTTGGATTTGATTAATGGGATTAGTATAAATGAATAGGGGATCCAATATCCATAAGAATATAATAAATTGCCGGTCTCTTTCGATTCAAATATGTAAATCGTTTTCTTTGAAATAAATTTAGATCGGAAATTGTAAACCTAGATTTAATTTCTCAAGGTATAAACGAAATATTAATGGTCGAAAGATAAAATAAAGATTGATCAACCATTTTGCACTAAACCAACAAATATTTTTGAATTTTAGTACACATTTTTGAATAAATAATTTTAATTTTAAATCGGGAACTTCTACATATAATTTATATATGGAAGTAACTATATAATCACTTCGAATAATTTGTTGATAACATTATTTTTGGAGCAAAAAAAAATAACATGAACTTCTTGGAGATTAAAATGATTAATTCTGATCATTTTTAGTGATCCAATTATTTCAAATTCCAAAAGTAATAAAACAATTCAAAATCTTACCATTTGCTCTAAATATGAAATTCAACATTTTCGGAGTAATCCAAAGAGAACAATCCGCAATTCGTGTATATATTCAACAAAAAATTTAGATCTAAAAAAACAAACAGTTCACTGCCAACACTATTATTAAAAATTTTTAAAAATTAATATTTTTTTCTGCTATCGTCGAGTGCAAAGATTATACTGAAACGTCTTAGACTGCCTTAGAAACTGGACGTCCATGTTCACACCCACGTGTACCACTGACAATCCAAACAATTTTCTCACTTTAACTAACTAACCGGATGCGTCGATTGTACTCGAGTCATAGTCGCCGCCCGACTGAATCGTGATTTGAACTTGACCACTTTAGCACGGTTTCTACGTGCAAAAGGAAAAGAGAAGGGGATGCCATTATAGTAATCACTATAAAGAATTGCAATGCAGAGAAACAGAGACAAAAAGAGAAGGAGAGAGGCTGTTTTTAACCTTCAATTATTTAACACATTGGGTGGGCTGATTGGAATAAAAGAATCATCTAACCGCATTACTCCTAATAAGCTAATCGCCATGAATAAACTTCAATCATTTGTATTCGGATCGATACACGAATCCAACTCCTATGACGAATGTTTGAACGTGAAATAATCAAATTCACAGCTCCGAACAGGAAAAACATTTCTAGTCTCTAAAAAATAAAAAGAAATATTTGATTCAATAATTTAGAGATTCTCTATTAAAAGTTTTAAATTTAATTATCGTGAATTTAAATTCACTTACCTAGAAATTCCAGAGTCTAAGTAAAATCGTCGATTCTGAAATGCTTTTATAATTAAAATTCAATATTTAAAAATATTGTCTTTATTCCTGACCGAATCCATTTCCAATCAGGCAGGTCCTACACTTGAAGTCGTAGAATCTCTCCGGGACAAAATATGTTGTTTTTTTAGAGTAAATTAGGCCATATGTATTTGGGTGATTTGCGAGAAAAGAAATTTCTACGAAGTTATGGGTATTTGAATTTTTTTCTTTGTTTTTAAAAGAAACCGAAATTTTTTCTTTAAACATCTATAACTTTTGACCTAATTGAGATATTTAAGATTTCTTCCCAAATTCTGGTAACGTTTTATCATCTTCTTTCGAAATCCGTCAAAAATTTAGAAAATGTTTAAAATGAACAAAATGGCGGCAGTTTTTCTGAAAATATTTGTAGTCGATTTTCTCAAAAAACTCACACATATTTTTTGCCAATTTTTGTTGAATTTGTACTATCATAGGGAAGACATCTTGTGAGTTTTATGCGGGCCAAATAACTTTTGTGGCCAAGAGAAAACAATTACAGATACGAAAATTTTTTAAAAAAATAGTTTGCACAATTAAAAAAGTTTTACAAAAAGTTCTTTTACTCATTTATGATATCTTGCACCATTTCCGAGAAAAATTAAAAAATTCAATTTTCAGGCACAACAAAATTTTCTTGACTTCTGGTTTCTGAAAATACCCATAAATAAATTGTAGGCAAACACACCAAAATCCCTCCTCAATAACCTTCCTTTATCTTGCGTATTTCCCACTTCCCCATCTCATTATGTCTGTCTATAGACACTCCCTGGGTTTTCCCTGCAGCTGTGTGCACCTGTTTGAAGGATTATGACGTCAATGACCATTGTCCACCCAGGGTAAGAATGAGAAGAAGGGGTGTAGGCATTTTTGGGATAAGTACCCGACACCATGTACATTAGTGACAGTAGTCGTTTAGCAATCTTCGGACACTTATTGAATAAAGACGTTTTGTAACAGTTATTTCCTAGCCTCTCCATTTATTTTAATGCCCTACTGACCTACAAAATAAATACCCGTACCCTTATTTTCTTAGTTTAAAAAAATGTACGTTTATATAAAGAAGACTTCCTGTGAGTTTTACGTAGGCTAAACAATTTTTATGGAAAGAAAATTATTTTTCATAAAATCGAGTTTTCAAATTCTTGCTGAAACGATTTAAGTTACAAAAATAATGTCAAGTCTAAAAATGGTTTGCCTAAAAAGTTTTTATATTCAATATATTTAAATATATTTCACATTCACCCTGATAATTGTCAATAACGTACAAAAACTTCTTTTGAATCTCAGTTTAAGAAAAAAATTAATAAATAAATAATACCTGGGCCCACGTTTCCAGATTTTTATTATCTATTTCTTCAGATTCTTCATTAGAGTCCTCGAGATCCGAAGAGGAATCATTGGATTCTGTAGATAATTTAGGAACCCAATCGTGTTTAGCAGTTTTGGCCATGTAAGAAGTTTTCATATCACCTTCATCAATCTCCATCTTCCATATGTGATATTTTTGTATTCCAGGATGGACGGCATCTTCTTTCACTCTTACGTTTTCATTCGTCGAAAACTTTTTAGGCAAACAATGTCTTGTCTAGACATTGCTTTTGTAATTCAAATTGTTTCAGAAAAAAATTTGAAAATTTGATTTTATGAAAAATAATTTTCTGTCCATAAAATTGTTTAGCCCACGTAAAACTCACAGGATGTAAACGTACATTTTTTAAAAATATTTAACAAAATAACAAGGTGGGTATTTCCATAAACCAAGAGTCAAGAAAATTTTTTTGTGCATGAAAATTGAATTTTCCTATTTTTCTCGAAAATGGTGCAAGATATCATAAATGAGTAAAAGAACTTTTTGTAGAACTTTTTTAATTGTGCAAACTATTTTCTTAACATTTTTTCGTATCTCAGGGTGTCTGGTGTTTCTCCTTAAAAAAATTCCAGGGGTTTTCCAGGTTTTCCAGGTAAAAAATAAATTTTTCCAGGTATCATTTTTTAATTATTACCATAAACTTTCATGGAAAAAATCTTTTTTTCAAACCTGTACGATAAAAATAGTTTAAACAACAAAATGAACCATATAAAATGTTTATTCTACGATTTCTGAAAGTCTTGAGTTTAGCTAAGTATACTATATATATATCTATATAAGTATATCTATATAAGCTCAAAAAACTATTTTTTAAGAAAGTACTATCTAAGAAGAATTAGTAATTTTCTATTAAGTCGTTTGTCAATTGCCTGAGTAAGCGTTTCTACTAATCTTTAATAAAAAAATTACTATTTTACAGTAGAAAACTAAAAATTCATTTAGTAACCTAACTAAATAAATTTGTAAGCTTTACTAAGTGAATTAGTGGTTTTCTACAAAATATGTTTACTAAAGCAATTGGTATCGACTTCTCTTGATTTTATTCAACAAAATCTCAATTTCAAAATTCTCTGACCTTTCCCTGGTCCAATTTTTCATTTTCTCTGACCGTCATCTGCCGTTATAATTATATAATACCGGGATCACAATAGTTTAGCAGTGGTTCAATTTTAGGGAAAATAGGGGATTTATTTTTCAAAAAGGGGATTAAAGAAAAAAGGAGGTAATTTCTTTCTTTTAGAAATACGAAGGAAGCTGCAATACTCCAGAATCTTAAAAAAAATCGTCAGAAATCTTAGATTCTTGTCTAGAATCTAATAAAACACTCCTCAAATTTCTAAACTTTCAGAATCTTTGGAATGCTCTAGAATTTTCTAAAATCCTTCATGACTTCTGGAGTTTTCAACAAACTTTTGAAATCTTCTGGAACATTTTTTATTTTGAGTAAACTTGTAGATTCATTAAATTTTTTGAAATCATAAAAAATTTTCTACTATCTAGATTTTTAAGTGATTCTAGAACAGTCTTAAATATTTTGGAGAATTTTAAAGGAATTTAAATCAATTTTAAAGATTCTGGAGGATTTTAAGAGATTTTAGGAGACTTTCGTAAATTTTGAAAATTTAAGAAAACATTACAACAGTTTTCTATTTCTCATAATTCTTGGGAAATTATTCAGTAATATAACAATTTTTTATTCGGAATATAAATATTCCGAAATTATTCGGAAATATAAAAATTTTTATTCGGAATATTCCGAAATTATTTGGAATATAAAAAGGGGGAAAAAAGGGAGAAAAAGGAATGAAACTCTAAAAAAAATAATTTTAGGAGATTTGAAGTACATGTGAAAGGCAGAAAAAGGAGAATATAGATTTGACTGAGATTCCTAATTTTGTAATATTATAATTATGGAATTATAATTGTTAAATTATAATTATAACTATTAAGATATAATTATAATTTGTTAATTAAAAAAAATTGTTCTGACTCTTTGAAGGTTTTTCCTGATTTTCTCTGACCATTTCAAAATTCACTGACTTTCCAGAATTCTCTGATCTGTAGCAACCCTGTCTCTTGAAGAAAACTACTAATTCAAATGTAGAGATAAGAATTCCATTACTGTGAGTGAAAGTCAAGGACTTTTCCAGGTTTTTCCAGATAATAAAATATTTAAGGACTATTCCAGGTTTTCAAGGATTTCCAGGAGGCTAGACACCTTGGACTATCTGTAGTTGTTTTCGAAAAAATGCGAAAATTCGATTTTATGAAAACAATTCTCCTGGTCACAAAAGTTATTTAGCCCGCATAAAACTCACAAAATGTCTTCCCTATGATAGTACAAATTAAACAAAAAATTGTCCAAAAATATGAGTCGGTTTTTTGAGAAAAATAAATATATTTAAAATTATATAATTTAAAATAAATAAATATAAATATTTTCGGAAAAACCACCGCCATTTTGTTAATTTTGAACATTTTTTTAATTTTCTGACGGATTTCGAAAGAAGACAATAAAGGCTACCAGAATCTGGTAAGAAATCTTAAATATCCTAATTAGGTCAAAAGTTATAGAAGTTTACAGAAAAAATTTGGGTTTGTTTGAAAAACAAAGCAAAAAAATCAAATACCCATAACTTCGTAGAAAATTTTTTTTCTCACAAATCGACCTATGGCCTAATTTCCTCTAAAAAACAACATATTTTGTCCCCGAGAATTTCTGCGACTTCCAGTGTAGAACCTGCCTGATTTGAAATGGATTCGGTTTCCTACAATTCAAATTTAAATAATTAATCTTTTGAAATTTGAAATCCATTAAAAAACCTTTTTTTACTAAAGAAAAAGGTGCTGTAATAGACTGACGAGAGGAAATGAAGGAATTTGGAAACTAAGTTCTGATTCTTTTATTATTAAAAAAATATTAAGTACACGAAAAAGATCGAATATATAAATAATTACTGTTAATCTTATGATCCAGGGCAAGATGCAAGGCACATACATTGCTTTAAAGTTAAAATTTACCCTACTATGTACAAAATTCATTTTCTCTCATTCTCTTATACACACTTAATCACTCGAACTTGCGGTTGCAGAGCAGTACAATTTTCCAAAATATTTTTGAAAAATATATATGAAGCATTATTTCTCAAGTGTACCCACCCCAAAAAATGAATTTCTCCGATCGGGCTCAAATTTACAAAAAGTTGAGTCC
>JBAGKK010486728.1:0-16295 GCA_037177015.1 Euceroptres primus
CAAAAATAATTAAAAAGAAAAAAACTTACTATACGAAAAAGTTACATTGCGTCCACACTGGGGTCCAGTGGACCCCAGTGTGGGGTCCAACTTTTCCAGTTTTTTCCGGTTCCGGAAACTAACTGACGACGGCAACCGCCTGGGCCCGTTCCCAGATACATAAATAAAATTTACATTGTGTCGAGAGATCGATATCTACCTTTACCTAAAAGGGGCAGTCAAATAAAGTGCTGGGGTCCAATTGACCCCAGTTTGGACTTCTAGGGTTAAGCAAAGGATTATGCCGATTATATTCTTTAAAACCAGGCCAATGAGGCCAAAGTGTATAATAATAAAATATAACGTACTGCTACTGTGCCTTTGTTTCCAACAATTTTAATTTTTTTCTACTTCAATTTATAAATTTCGATTTCAATATTTAAACATTATTATCATAGGAATATTATATAATTGTGAAGATAACATAAAACTTGGTAAATGTGTTCTTTATGACTTAAAAAGAGTTTTAGGATAGGGTGCCAACAATTTTTTTTATAAAAAAATAATTGATTCAGTATTTTTTTACTAATTAAGATATTGAACTTTTGTTTTTTGATTCCACTAAAATTTTAAATTATTAGGTTATTTCCATTCGAATTCAACGAGATGTGACTGGCAGTAATGTTTATTTTATCAGCTCTCATAAATATTTAATAAATCAATTAATATCTGATTGCTCTTTACGCGAAAAAAAATGTTGCGACAAGATGCTTTTCACTATCAAAAGTATTGGAACTATTTTAAATATTGAAGATTCATATTGTGAACGACGCTTAACATAGACGTCTTTAAAAATGTGCAATCAGTGATTCTTGACATACACGCTCTTATCTATGTGCGTAGTTGCATTTCGCAAGCGATTCTACATATGTAGAGTTAATTTCTAGGACTGATGACTGTCGGTTCAACGGTAGTTGAACTCGGTGAAATACTCGTATATGTGGGAATGATTTATTAAATGTTAAATGTTAAATCAAGCACGTAGTCTCTTGGACTGATACCAATGAATTATGTAACAGGTCTGGAACAGTGTCGGAGAAGAGGATTCAAAGAGGAGGAAAATGGACATCAAACTGGAGTCTGAAGACGCGAACTTTGCCTTTCCTGAAGTAGTCCAGAGATCTACAGCTGAGACCAAGATTTCAGCTAGGAATGGCACAAATGGCATCGGGAACTCGATCTCACGTACAGGAAATGGAGCTGGTACCATTGGCAGAATTGTGGGAATTACCAGACCACGTCCAGCCATGGGTGTACTTACCAAAAGGCCTCCCATCTCCCACCAAGGTCCTGTTACCCTCACTTCTCAACTTTGTATGTATCACTTCACATTCATTTGTCAAGTGGGTACATACAAGTTTGCACTTGACATTTTTTCCTTATTTCTTATATTTTTTTTCGGCACTTGAAGTTATATTTCTGCCCCGATTTCCATACGAAATTTGGTAAGAGCCGCTATTTTCATATCACATGACCGTGCAACCAACTCGAAAATTTTCTATATTCTTCTTAAATCTCTCAGAATTTTCTAAAAAAAATTCTAGTCCAAAAAATTCCCCAAAGTCAGTTCAAATTCTTAAAAACATTTTAGAATCTTTCGAAATCTTTTCAGATCTTTCAAAGTCTTTTAAAATCCTCTGGGGTTCTTTGACAATTCCTCCAAGTCTATTCAAATTCTTTATTGTCTTATAAGTCCTGTAGAATTCTTTAAAATCTACAAAAGACTCAAAATTTTGTAGACTCTAACAAAATTTTCTACTACCTTCTAGTCTAGAGCTTTCCAGAACCATCCAAATTCTTCTAGACTTTTTTCTTAAATACCTAGACTGCTCCAAAAATTTGTAGACTCTTTCAGAGATAAAATCTGCTGATCATAAAAACATTCACCAAAATCTGTTAAGATTCTTTAAAATCTTTTAAACTGTTTCAGAATCTTCTAGATTCTGAATCATTAAACAAAATCGAAAGGGATCAAGTTGCACGATCAAGCGATTTCAAAAAATAATTATCTGTAAACAAGTGTCTGGTATTGCACTCTCTAATTTTTGTGTATTACATTGCTTGAACATAATTTTTCGAATTTATTTGCCATTCTAAAGGAATCAAACTTGTTTGTATCCTCTTCAAGAGTGGTATCACTTTTTTTATAGTCCTAAAGCATCGAAAGTAGATTAATTATTACAAAGTAGATTAATTATTGTTTTATTCCCTTCTTTATTCCAAGTCTCCATTCAAAAAGCCTAACTTTTTTACTCCAAACTCTTACCTAGAATTTTAGAAACAAATATCTGAATATTAAAGTACAGATTTCGAATAAATTTAAGGAAAATTTTTCTACTGATATTGTACGTATATCAAAATACAAAATGCAATACTGTGAAGAAGTAGATTGAAGCACTTGCATAATAACAGCTTCCAATTTAAAATATCGTTCGTTACTATTTTTTTTCTTTTTCCTTATGCAGGTAGCGTATCCAGAGACGGAAAAACCCAACTTCAAATAATCTGTCAACCGGAGCAGCAACACAGAGCGCGGTACCAGACTGAAGGATCTCGAGGAGCTGTGAAGGATCGAACCGGAAATGGGTTTCCGATCGTCCGTCTGGTGGGATACGATAAACCCGCCACTCTTCAAGTCTTCATTGGCACAGATCTTGGTCGTGTTGCACCGCACATGTTTTACCAAGCGTGTCGTGTGAGCGGGAAAAACTCTACACCCTGTGTAGAAAGAAAGGTAGACGGGACAATTGTGATAGAAGTGGACATGGATCCTGCAAAAGATATGCTCGTTACGTGTGATTGCGTTGGCATTCTCAAGGAAAGAAACGTCGACGTCGAGCACAGGTTTCCACAAGAGGCTGGCGTTCTTCAAGGACGCAGCAAAAAGAAGTCCACTCGCTGTCGTATGGTATTCCGCACATCTATCACTCATCCCGATGGATCCACAGAAACCTTGCAAGTCTGTTCTCAGCCCATAGTCTGCAGTGAGTGTGATAAAATTATTAATCAAGTCTTGATCATTTCAGAATCGATTAAGTGGACCCTGCTACCTTTTTTGTTCAATGTTCAAAGTAATTTCAAAGTTATTTGGTAACTGGGTCAAGATCATCGACTCTGGAATCACCATTGAAATGTATTCTTATTAATTGACTGATTTTTTTCTGTACAGCACAACCCCCGGGTATTCCTGAAATCTGCAAAAAATCTCTCACATCCTGTCCGGCAACAGGAGGTCTGGAGCTTTTTATCCTCGGTAAAAACTTCCTCAAAGACACTCGCATAGTCTTTCAGTTGGACAGTGATGATCCCACAAGTAGCATGGAGCCCCATTGGGAGTGTGCAGTACTTCCCGACAAGGAGTTTCTTCAGCAGACTCATCTGGTGTGCGTAGTTCCCGCATATAGGCGTCAGGATCTGGCGCCCTCGGAGACAATCAGTGTGAAACTGTACGCAGTGTCTTCCGGAAAAACGAGCGAACCGCACACCTTTCTCTACACCTCTTCTTCAACTCCACCCGAGCCTTCAATGGGCAAAGTGGAAATATCGAGCCCGCCCATAATCCAGGGCAACGACAATGGCTTGTCAAGCTCCTCTACGGCACCACTCGTATCGAGTGTCCCCACAAATAGTGAGTTTAAACACCTATTTGAGTGGCACAAAAGTGCTGCAGCAGATTGAAACGATCTTTTAATTGTAGCTCTAATGACGCAAGCTTCCGCCGGAGCTTCCGGGTTTTTAACCGGGATTCAACAGCCGTCGCCGCAACTGCAGCAATCGTCGCAGCAATCGCAGTCGGAAATTCTAAAGAGTAACCCGAGTCCGCCACCCGCTTCATCGCAAGTGACGCCGATAATGATGTGGGCCTCGCAGGGATCCAACCGTCAGAATTCCGCTGCGGATGTGATGATGCCACCACCACTGGTTGCGAGTCAACTGATGAACAGACGATCGTCTTCAAGCCTCCAGCTGATCCTACCGGACAACTTGAAGACCGAGGTACTGGACGAGAACAGCGAAAGCAGCATGCTGAGCGACAACAGTATAGCTAGTGTCTCTACGCCGACCCACAATGGAGCTGCGGGAACGAGTCCTTTACAGCAAATTGTCAATGAAAACTCTCGGGATGCTACTCAGTCTGGTTTGATTAGAAATGTTCAGAATAATGACTCTCCGGTTCAAGATGCCTTGTTGGGAGTGGTTGATCTCATTAGAAACCAACATCCTCTCTCTCTTCCACCTCAGCATCAAACACCCTTCTCAGGGATGCATGAGTCTTCTCAGGTAAATAAAAATAATTATTCTGTCCATTTTCCTAAATTTTAGTTTACAGATGGCACGTTAGGCCACCTGCCTATTTATTATATATTGTATAATAATGTTCAGACTACAATGTAATTATTTTGTTCTATATAGGTAAAAGTGCTTAGTCCTCATCACATAAGCAAGGACACTAGTCCAATTCTCCAAAATGAAGCAAGTCCCAACGGAAATATCCAAGGTGCAGGAGTCGTGGATCTTCGAATGAAGCACCACCAATCCGAATATAACTCTCTGAGTAATTTCACTCCCGCCGGACAACCCCTGCCTACACAAAGTGGCCACAGCGTAGAAAATTATCTCAACCAAATCGAGGCCCGGCCTTTGGTATCGGCGTCCAAGGAACCCGATCCTCAAGACACTAACTTTGTCGGTGCGATTCAACAGCGAGCTTCTATAATCGCCACTGGTCGGCAGCAGCTGCAGCAGCAGACTTCAAATATGTTATCAGCAACGGCCACCACGGTCAAGAACGATTCTCTTGTTACTCCAAATGGAGAGACTCATCAGATCGTTTCGCCACTTCGATCTGTTAATACGAGTCCGCTCACTATAATAGGCCACGTTCCTCCAGTTGTGGAACACGAAACGATGTCTAGTCCACAGCAAACCACAAGACCTAGTCCTCCGGTACCAGTGAAAACGATGCTTTTGGAGGCTCTACTTCCGAATCCTCAGCCTCACGCGGTCGCACCAAGCAACGTTAATTCCGCGTCTAGCAATGTAGTTTCTGAACAGACATCTGGAGATAATTTACTTACAACGATTAATGCCGCCTTATTGCCACCGATACAAGAGGCACCGATTGTCTCTGCTCCCAGTTCAACTAATGGCACTGTCAGCGTTCCCTCTCACAATCCGCTTCAGGTACGGATTCAAATTTATTATGATGTGTTATTATTATATCAAGATCAGATTTATGAGTTCATATTAGACATTTTGGAAACTGCGATAAGTTGACCCATGCGGGTGCGTGGCTAATGATCATTTGGTCAATAAGGTTCCAGGTTTTCCAGTATCTGTAGCAACTTTGTTTTTACTTTTATGATCCTTTTGAAACCTTCTGGCCCCTGAATTCAACACGTTTAAAGCTATCTTGAGGAAATCCTAAATAAACTTAAATCCTTCTGTTTTTACAGGTCTCAAGCGAAGTGATGCCTGGAGCGGCTGATCATATGCAGCTTCAAAGCCTTTCTCAACAAAACGTCGTCAGCATGCAGCAGCAAGTTCAACAGGTTGAGCAGGTTGTTGCTCACGCTCAGCAGCAGGTGGAGCAAGTGGTTGCCCAAGCACAGCAACAGGCAGTTCAAGCAGTGCAACAGGCACAGCAGCAGGTTGTGCACCAAGTTGTCCAACATGCGCAAGTTGTCCAGCAAGCTGTTCAGCAGGTCCAGGCCGTACAGCAAGTTCAGGCTGTACCTGCTTTTCAGCAGGCTGTCCAGCAAGCCACCCAAGAAGTTGTCCAACAAGCTGTTCAACAAGCCACGCAAGAGGTTGTGCAACAAGTACAAGCCGTTCAACAGGCTGTCCAGCAAGCACAAGCAGCCCAAGCCATGCAGCAAGCCGTTCAACAAGACATCGGTTCCATGTTGAATCAACCTGCTGGTTTTGTAGCGGAAGCCAGTTCTGCACTCGCCAGTGGCGCCGCTCAGGAACCTTCGCAGCAGAGACTTACGACAGCTGCCGAACAGGCCATTAATAATGTCATCACAAACGCCACTCAAGACATAATCAATAACAGACCAATAACCACAACCACTGCGCACGCCATCATCGCAACCAAGAATATTCTCAACAGTGTTGCTACGCAAAGCGCTCAGCTTATGAACAGCGCGATGGAGGGAATTCTTCCCAAATCACCATCAAGTCAGGGGAATATTGTTGACCAGGTAACGAACAAGTCTCCTTCTGGAACGGTGGCTAATAATAGGCAAAATGTTAACTCTAACATTCAGAACAACGCTGCGGTCACGAACAATCCAAACAATGTGAGAAAGCCGGAAGATACGGGGTTGTTGTCTCAGGAATTGACGTCCATGTCGGAACACGATCTCTTGAGTTATATAAACCCAAGTTGTTTTGATCCGCAGGGCGGATTTCTTATGTAGAAATCGGCTAAGTTGTGATTGGAATTGAATCCTTAAATTGTGAAAGAAAAAAAGAAAACAATAAAATTTAGCGAAGCTGGACCAATTAATATTATCCAGACAACAATCTCTCAAATTAATTTAAAGTAAATATCAAACAATTTAAAATAAATGTGGAGAATGTTTTGCAATTTAAGGTGCATGATTCCTTTTCTAGATTTTCTAGATCGGATGGCCTCTGACTTTGTCAATTTAGTTATAAATCTGTTAAAATTGATATTGTAAAATTAATATCGACTCAATTTGAGCCCAGTGATAGTAAAGAAGAAAACAACCGCCGAGCGGAGAACTGGAAAATTTGTTTGAATGAAAGACTTATTCTTCTTTGCTATTCCGCGGCTTGAATATGTATTTGTTCTACATATATTATATTTCTCGAGGACAAGAGGATTCGCAGCCCAGATCAATTTTGAGAAGATTCCGGCAAGATTCCACTCTGACTATCGGTGAAGAATTATTGAATTATTATTCTATTCTTAAGCAAGACGGGCGCATCAGTGCGTGACAATTAGATTTTCTCGTACTTTTTTTTTTCAAAATGTCGCGATAATTAATTTATCTTTCTTCGTGCCAGAACTACGAGGTGCCTTTCCGAGCGAAACATGTTTTCGCGCTGGATATTCTGTTCTTAAGTCAAAGAAACTATTAATATAAATTAACGATCGATATCCTACTGACCCCACTCAACGAAGAACTTTGTACAGAGCAGCTGAATTGAGTGTAGCCAATTTACGATAACCTCATCTTGATAAGGAAGTAATTCTATGAATTATTGAACGCTTCTTTGACTTGATTTCATTACGTATAATGGATCATTTTTGTTGTTTAATTTCGTTTGGTATTTCTTCCGAGAATGAGAAAGCCTCGAATTTCATGCGCTTAGTCATGGTATTCTGCCTTTTTCATTCGCGCACGATACTTATGTTGTTTAATAAGTGAGTAATTTGTTATTAATTAGCAATGAGCCAATTATGTGATTAAGTTGATGTTATCAACGATTAGCAAAGAAATATAACAGAGATTATATTGTATGTCATTGTGAAGAGTGGTTACTGAAATTATATATGGAAAGCAGATATAGAAATAATTAGAAATATATATAAATATATTTTGTACGTCTACCCAAAGAGAGAAACACATTCATATAAACGTAAAAGTGAGCTTATCAAAGATTTACGAGGTCCATTTGCATATAAGTATTAAGCCTTCAAGTCGATCCACATCAAAACTACTCTCTTTTAGACGATTGTAGAAAACCGCCGGCGTCAGTTGCTGGGACACAGATTTTGTATAAAACGCCGGATATATATTGGTGCATATTTGTATCGAAATATATATTTTATATTTGTCATGAAAGTGTAGCAAATCAACTCAGTGTAGTATCAATAATGTTGAGTGTGCGCGCGCGCCCCGTAAATGAAATATACTTCTAGTGCTGCTAATCTTCGTGGTATGAAATGAACGCTATATCTGTAAACTGTAATCAACCCTCTATCAGTAGCTGCAACAGTCTACTTTCAAAAAAAAGAAGCCATCAGCATGTATCATCGATAACATAATTTTAATAAATGTTTCGAAAATAAAGACTAAACAGTATATTACATTTTGCCGATCATTAATTATTATCAAATGCTCTTGATATTTTTCTTTACTTTTGATGACAGTGACCTCTGCGAGATTAATATGTTTTATTTATGTAAAATTTCAAATTCGTATAAAATTTTTTTTATAAAGTTTTTGTTCAGAGTCCAGAACTCGCACCTCGACTAGATATCGTCCAAGTACCTTTTTGACCTTTGACTCTGCCTTCTTTGTATAATTTTTCAAGGTGGTGGCCTACATTTGATGCTGCCGCTGGCCACAAATGCTCTGGTGTCGTCTAGAAATATAAAAATATTTCTGTTTAGAATAGCTTAATAATATGACTGAAATTTAGTGAAAAAAATTAGTTATACATAATAGGCGACAAGCGCCTATTTCGTAGCGTTATTGGTACTATTTCAATTTTTGGTTCTATGTCAATTGTAGGCCTATGTCATATTGGGCACTATGTCAGTTTTGGGGTCTATGTCCGTATTGGATCCAATGTCAATTTTGGGTTCTTTGCCAATTTTGGATCCTATGCCAATTTTTGGACTTTGTCAATTTTGGGCTCTTTGTCAATTTTTGGTCCTATGACAATTTTAGGTCATATGCGAGTTTTGGACTCTATGTCCATATTGGGTACTATGCCAATTTTGGACCCTGTACCAATTTTGGGCCATATGTGGGAATAGCTTGTTATGGAAATTTCCGTATCAATAGGCAACCAAAATTTCCTATAAGTTTTTACGGTGAGGGACTGATTATTGCAAAATGCGAGCTTACAGATGTATAATGTATGCATGAAAAGGAGCTGAAATCATGCATGTGTTATAAAAATGTATTTCAAATCTAAGGAACGTAGTGTAAGAAACATTATTTGTACTTGAAATATCTTGAATTAATATTAACTTACTTTATATACAACTTCCACTATTTCCATTTCAGACATAGGTTGATTTCTCTCCTTTAGAGTTTTCAAAATTTCTTCCTCTCTTTGTTGACGATGATGGATATAATATTGAATGCGTGGTATCGGACTATCAATTATAGGACCGTGTCCAGGATAAATTAACGTTGGATCCATTTTCAGAATATTTTTTAAGGAAATCATATAATCGTGCAAGTCTTCAAAAACTGCAGTACCTTCACCAAGAATGCAATCACCACTGAAAACAGCATTTCCCTCTTGCATGAATAGACAATAATGATCGGTCGTGTGACCTGGAGTGGGTTTTACTTGTAATCTAGCACCCTCAACTTCCACCCACTGTTCATGGACTAAAGATTGCCATTCAACTGATTTTTCCTCTTCTGATATTTCAACGTCTTGAGGAGATCTTGGTAGTTTCCAAACAGTGGCTGGCTTACTGTTTTTCGATTTTAAAAGCTTTTGTATGGATGGTACTCCACCAATGTGGTCATGATGCCAGTGGGTAATTAACATATGCTCTATCGTTGCACCTTCGCTATCTAAAACTTCGCTTAGTAATTTTGTATAGGCTGGTGCAGTGTCTGCATCTCCAGAGTCAATTAATACTCGCCTAAAAATTCAATTCAATACTTTCGTAGTATGTGTTTAGATTGATTATAAGGTATCATGGGCACAAAAAGATAATTCTCGGGAAATCATAATTAATTATACTTTCAAGAAGTGCTATGGTAATACTTTCAAGAAGTGTTGATGGTATTGTTTAAAATAAGAAAGACTACTTTTCAAGAAAAAAATTTAAAACAGACAAAAAATATATGGGCAATTGTCCAGAACCTTAAGATTTCAATATAAGAAATTTTAAAGAACAAATCGTAAGCGACACATATGACTTTTTGTACATTACTTCTTTAGACGATCCGATGAAATATATATTACTCATGCATATCCGTTTATTTGAATGTAAAATGTGTATATTTAAGGTTATTCACTTTATTTTTGAAACAAGTAAAGCAGCAGAAAGAGAGTTCTTTTAAATTTCTGAATAACCTAATACACAATTTTTAAATCAAACTGCTAAATTAGTATGGATCTCTGGAAATAAGTTGTTTCTACGTTCATCTGATGAAAATCAGAAAATCTTGCATTTTCTAGTTCTCTTTTGGCACTTTTTTCTTTCCTCGTTTGCAATAACCTCTTCTTATCTTTTTCCCGTTTCCTTAGCTTGATTATCCATGATGCATTTCTTTAATTATATTTTTTTTATATTCTGAATGTCAGAATAACAGGTTATAAACATCGAATCATTGATAAATTGATTAATAAATTTTAAATATTCTTCACAAACAGCAAACTTCACACATTTAATTTTCCGATTTTATTACACCAGTAACCGTTACACGAGCGACAATTTTTAAATATTAGATATTAATACATACGTACGCAAAATTTTTTAGTCGAAATTTGTGAACACATTCATATCATTGAAAATGAGATATCTATAAATTATTTGATTAATTTAAACTAATTTTGTAAGAAACTTTGTACGAACACACTTTCTAATTTAAATGAACAAATAACTTTGCTAATATTAATCGTTTGTAAACGTTTTTGATAGGGTCGAAGAAGAAAATCGACACGTAAATATTGGGATAAACTTTACGAACCAATTATAATTTTTCTATATATTCTACGTGATTTTTATAAATTTCATTAGATTCTAGAATAATTTTTAAACAAAACACGTGATTCTCAAATTTTTATATTATAAAATATAAAGATGACAGATTTGTAAAATGGACACTGTTAGAATCACATTTCGCATGTATCAGAGGCGAATTTGCCGCCTGTATTATAATTTTATGCACAAAAACTATTTTCCGACTTAGTTTTCGTCACAAGTAAATGTATCTCATATCTTATTATTCCTCATCTTGTGGTCCGACATCAATACATAATTAGGACATCAAATCTAAACGTTACAGACAATTGCCCATATACTTAAAAAATTTTATTTTCGACTGAACTTTTCTTATTGCTTATCAAATTTTTAAAAATAAGACAATTTTAATGAATAATAGCTTATTTTCTCCGGAAAAAGTTTCTCGACAATTTGACCTCATTCAACTTTTCAAAATAAATTATTGTCAAATATATTTGTTTATAAAATTTTTTGTTTGAAAAAATATTTTTTAATGATTTCAGCCAATAAAAAATGTATTTTTAAAAATCGGACGAGGTCAAGAAAATAAGTTAGCATTCATTGAAATTGTCTTATTTTTAAAAATTTAGTAAGAAGTGATGAAATAAGTTAGCATTCATTGAAATTGTCTTATTTTTAAAAATTTAATAAGAAATGATAGTAAGAAGTCGAAAATAAAATTTTTAAAATAAATAATTAAATGTTTCCAATTTTTTAAATAAAAAAGTCTTTTCTCTTTTAAACAATACCATCAATGGGTCACTCCATATGAATGATCATCTGAAAACGATTGCGTTAATATTTTAGAAAATTTTTTTAATTGTTTTATAATTATTTCTTATATTTCTATATTTGATTTGTGTATTTAAAGTATAATAAATTATTTTTCATTACGCCAGAAAAATTTTTTGAAAACATGTGGACGTGTGAAACATGACAATAGTCACTTTTGAAATGAATTAATCACTATTAAAGTTAGTTATTTAAAATTAAGTAGAGAAAAGCAGTACGATTAGGGATGATTTAAATTTATTATATATAATGCTGTTTTGGAGTTATAGTTGAAATAGGAGAAAAAAAATGTGTTCGAAATGACCTGTCAAAATGTGTTATTTTCACAAAGTTTGATAATTTATTACAAACAAAATATACCACCGAAAATTTTAAAACTTGTTTCAAAAACAAAGATTAATGCTTTTGCACGGTATTAAGTGAAATTGCTCATCAACATTTATTCCTCCAGATTTTCGTCTTCGAAAACCTGAAAATTAGCAAAAAACACCACTTCCAAACCCGCGTATTTCCGAACATACATGTTTTTAAAAAAGTTTCATCTGTGCGAATAAATTATTTATACTTATATCTATCACTCACAAAAACGTCGCGAATGCACTTAGCGTGGTTTTCTTTTAAATCGCGTTTAAAATTTTGTCTCGAGCGACCGATTTTGACAGACTTAACCACAGTAGGTAAAGCAAACTAAAACTAACCTTCTTTGGTTAAGTCTGTCAAAATCGGTCGGTCGAGACAAAATTTTAAACGCAAACCACGCAGAAAACCACGCAAAGTGCATCCGCGACGTTTTTGTGAGTGATAGATATAAGGGTAAATAAATTATTCGCATAGATGAAACTTTTTTTAAAAAATGTACATTCGAAAATACGCGGGTTTGAAAGTAGTGTTTTTTTGCTAATTTTCAGGTTTTCAAAGACGAAATTCTGGAGGAATAAAGTTTGATGAGCAATTTAACTAAATACCGTGCAAAAGGTTGGTATTAATCTTTGTTTTGAAACAAGTTTTAAAATTTTCGGTAGTGTATTTTGCTTGTAATAAATTATCAAACTTTACAAAAATAACACATTTTGACAGGTCACTTCAAACACATTTTTCCTCTCCTATTTCAACTATAACTCCAAAACAGCATTATAGATAATAAATTTAAATCATCCCTAATCGCACTGTTCTCTACCTAATTTCAAATAAATAACTTTAGTGTTTAGTTCATTTTAAAAATGACGTACTATCGTCATTTTTCACACGTCCACATGTTTTCAAAAATTTTTTTTGGCTTAATGAAAAATAATTTATTATACTTAAAATACACGAATCGAATCTAGAAACATAATAAATAATTATGGACCAATTAAAAAATTTTCTGAAATATGCCCGCAATCGTTTTCAGATGATGATTATGGAGTGACCCCAAAAATAATATTACAATTCTTGAAAGTACAATTAATTATGTTTTCTCAAGACCTGTTTTTTCGTGCCCATAATACCTTAAAATTCTCGTTAGGAAATTAATATTTTAAATATTTAATTTAATCTTAACTTCATTACAAAATTAAATTTAATAGAAGGAAAAATTTGTTTAGCTCATGTTTTTAATTACTCTAATCGATATATTAGATAGGTGCAGATAGTTAAGATGAGATAAAATCATTAGATTGCAGATACGAAAATGAAAAAACAAAAAGAATTATAAAATATACGCAGTAATTATCATAAGATAGGTTATAAATGTGTAAAATTTATGATACCTAGTTCCATTGCCAACGAGGTAAGTATTTGTACCTTGAAGAGTCATTGGTCCAGGATTACATCCGAGGATTCGAATGACGTTGTTTGATAGTTTGGATACTAATGGAATAACTGATAGAGATGTCATACTGATAATTTGAAATCTTAATACAGCAAAGTACGCAATGCACTTTTCTCTGATAACGTATACAAATTCTAATCGACTACATACTAAGACACTAGATAATAAAGTATCTTAGATCATTTGCACTCGTCATCTGGCGCGATTTTTGATTTAGAAAGATATTTGCTCCAAAAGAAACATAAGATGCAAAAGATAAATCATTTCTTTAAAAAATATTGTAATCATTTCAAATTTTAATAATTTAAAAATGAATAAAATTCTATGATTATTCTAAATTTGAATTCAAGATATTAGCTCCTGATTTCCAGCAATTTGAAATAAATCTTTAAAAATTAAAATCGTTCAACAGTTGGAATTGAGAAATACATAAGAATTGAAAATATAATTATTGAAGAGACTGAATTTCTGAAAAATCATTTAGACTGACTTTTATTTGCTTTACTTCCTCAAACATATCCAATTTGTCGTTGCATCGTAAGAATCATTGGCAACGAAACCCTTGCCTGCGTAATATGGCACATGCCAACCATTTTTATCCTCTTGTGCGACAATTTGAAACTTGACTGGAGGTTTCACTCTCGTTGAGGAAATATCTAGCATATATTGATGCGACAGTTGCCATCTTTTAAACAATCCCTGCTTGTCCTTTGGCAACTGGCACTTATGTTGACGCATCAAATCCCCGGATAGAAAACACGTTTTCATTCCACCATACAAAGTAGCGTATAATAAATGTGGATCATCGAATGAGCTAAAATGAAGTGTTATAAAAATTATGAGTATTAAATTGCTAATGAATGCAATCGTTAAGAAATTTACAATGGATATTTTTCGCACCACTCACCTGTCGTCTACTAAAAACATTTTCGTGTTATGCTTTAGATAAGACATATTTCCCCAACGCAACATATGCTTACGGCCAAGAAGGAGAATTCTCTTATTTTCGCTGAGGAAATGCTCTACAACTTTGGCAAGCTGAAAAAAGTTTTAAGACTACTTGAAATTTGTTTAATTCTCAAGAAAATTTTTTGTTTTAGGCCATAAGAAGCAGAAATATAATATATAAGTAAGGGGAATTCTTACTCGGTTTATTCTTTCTTTATTGTTTTTATTTGCAACGCCGCAACATGCAACATTTAGTCCATCGATTACGACATCGTATGGTGCTGCTTCCTCCAAAAACTTCATAAATTGCTTGAATTCCTTAGGTGAACTGTTATAGTAAACATTTTCCCTTACAACTACCTTCTCCATAAAAAGTGCTGATAATTCTTCAAATTCTTCTTTTAAGATTATTGGAGCCGGTAACTGATGCGAACATTTCAGACATTTTCCTCTGAAGCATAAAAATATCATATTCAATTTGATCGTTGCTTTAGAAATGTTTAATTTTGTTTTGTTTAGATTTAAATAAATTATTAACATTTCTTTAAATAAATAATACTGCTAGAGACGTACAGACGACTAATTGTTGTTTCAGTATGCGTGTATCCTATATTTTTAAAAACTGTTAAATAATTATCTAATAATCCTTTAATCACTAATTTCTCAGTTTCCTTGCAGTACTGAAGCATCTTTAGAAGATTTTCTTCAAGCGCCCTTTTATCCTTAAATGTTTTCAAGCAATACTCCAAATAAGAAGAATATGTTGTCGGAAGTAATGATATGTTTTCTTCCGCTGCCAAAGTCAAATATTTCCATCCAATATCTGCTTTTTCATGCTGAAAAGCAGCCACAATTATGTCCGCTAATGTCGAGGGACTAATTTTCGTAGAAATTTTCATCATGTCTACCAATTCTGTCGATTCTTCCCACCTATCAGTCAGACACAATCCACAGATAAATCTCTCACAAGACTCTCCATCCAAGATGGAATATTTTTTCCGTACGTTATCATACATATCGCAAAATTCCTGCTTTTCTAAATCAGTAAGGGAAGACTTCCTTACTCTTAAGGCATGTGCATATCTTCCACTAACATACAAATTGATTTCATAATTATTGTTCTTCAAAAAACGTGCATAAGATATAAAAGCGTCTATATTTTCCAGGGAGAAGCATAAATTTGTAATTGCGGCATCGACATTCTTTCCATTGAGGAAATCAAACTTGAGCAATTCTTCGCGTGCCTGTTTCCAGTCATTTGGAGTTAAGGATTTTTGAGAATCCAAAAGAGATATAAATTTCAAGTCGCTGTTTAACAGATCTCGCATATAGAACAATTGTTTGTTTAATTTTACTTTAGACTCAGCAGTTTGTAATAATCGTGACTGGTAGAACCTCTGGACGAGACGACGTGTTAGAAGAGACATTTATTGGACCTTAAATAAATAAATATTTTAATTATTTATATGCAAGTATTTTGAAAATGAAATAGGCTGCCAATTATTTTAAAATACCTAAAGAATATATCAAATATATAATAATACTAATAAATTAAAAAACGAATTGTATTTTCGATGTTTTTTGAGTTAAATCTATTCGAAATTTAAAAATAACAATAAATAAAATAATAGATAGGTATTTTTGGAACCAAAAACAAAAACAAAAGAGAATGATAAATTGTTATGGATTTAAAATATAAAATTTCGACTGTGTAAATAATGTTTAAAAACGATTAAATTAAATTAACTTACGTTTTTATAACAATTTTCGAAAATTTTTCTTTCTTCATTAATTTGAGAGGTTATGTCACGAGTCGTCTTACGAGTCTTACAGTCACTCTATACCGAATTGCCGAATGATACCGAACTGCTGGCTCTTTTACGTACACGCAAAGGGAAGACATTGTCTGGTGCGTGCATCACGACGGAACGCGTGTTTTTGTCTGCTAGGCAGCAGGGTTGCGAAGTTACGCGTAACTCGAGGTTTTCTACGTAAATTACCTAAATGAAGTAATTTACGTAGAAAACT
>JBAGKK010486739.1:0-16295 GCA_037177015.1 Euceroptres primus
TACACTCCTGTCTGAAAGTTTGGGAATATTGATATTTTGCCAAAATTTCAAACGAATGTGATATCTTAAATACAACTTTTTAATAATTTTTAACGATATTTCCTTAAAACGTATTTAAATCTGCGTCGAATGACCCTTATTTAAATTGTTTTCGATTACTCTGTAAGAAAATACCTATAAAAAACGAAGTTTTTTGCCAATTTCTTAAATTACCAATGTCTCCGAAATTATTTCACATTTTTTAAGTTTCTAGGGCTCATTTTGAAGGAGAAATCCTGCACTTTGTATTTAAATCATCTACAGATTTGTTGGGGCACTTTAATTGATTTGGCAAAGGGTTAAACGTGACAAAAAATAATCTGAAGATTTTGAAAAACGGTCTAATCAACCAAAATTATTTTTACAAATTAAAGCTTAAGCGATTTGACGATAAATTTTGGAAAAATTATAGAATTTCCAGTTATTAAATTTTATTACCGTTTATTAGAACAGTATCCATTATTTAAAACTTTCAGGTTATTTTTTGTCACGTTTAACCCTTTTCCAAATCTATATAATTGCACCAAAAAACTTATACATGATTCCAGTAGAAAGTGCAGGATTTCCCCTTTAAAATGAACCTTAGAAACTTGAAAAAATGTGAAATAATTTTGGAGATATTGATAATTTAAGAAATTGGCAAAAAACCTTGTTTTTATAAATATTTTTTTACAGAGTGATCGAAAACAATCGAATATCATTTGACGCAGATTTAAATACGTTTTAAGGAAATATCGTTAAAAATTGCTAAGATGCTGTATTTAAGATATCACATTCGTTTGAAATTTTGGAAAAATATCAATGTACTTAAACTTTCTGGCGGGAGTGTGTATGGTATGTATATATGTAAAATGTCTGAAAATAATTTCAAATTGAAGTAATTTTGCAGTCGAATCGTAAAGAATTTTATCCACTGCGAAGACCTTTGTACAATCAATAATATTGCATTTAAAAACATTTTTGCAGTTCAGAATTACGCAGATTATATAATCAATCAGATTATCTTATTTTTATAACATTTTCAGAAAAAGTGAATTCACAGTGTGCAAAAATATAAAAGCCGAGCTAAAATTGATGAAACCAGTCTTTTATGGAGGGAAATCGTTAAAATAGTCGAGAACGTTGTAATTTACGCGCTCGCCAACAAAATTCTGACAAATGGATCGTATTTCCCTTTAAAAAGTTTTCTCGTGTGCCCCCTATATCAAGTATATATCCTTTCACATCGAAATCCATGTCTGCCTAAACTGAAAATATCAGTTCAGCAAACATTTTCCCGGAATTGCTAGATACTGCATGTCAAATGAAGTGCATATCAAATTTTAATTTAAAGTTAACAAGTTTTAATTAATATCAAAAATCTCTATTTCTAATGAAATGTATATTTTGTATGAATAAATTTCCACCTTTTACTGAGCTTTAAATCGAAAATTGCATTTATTAATAGGGAATGCTGTGTTACATACAAAGTTCGCTCAGAATCGTAAGTTAATTTAATCAATATTTTTTCTGACGAGTTTACTTTGTAAAATATTTCAATTACATGTACCTGGATTATACCTGCAAATTATTATTTTATTAATGGTCCATAATTGCTCCTGTTCAATATAATCTATTTTGGCAAACTGAAAAGATAATTGATGTATTTTTAGAAAGCTTAATTAAAGGTAAATTCAAAAGATTTCAATTTATTGAAACTGAAAAGTGTAAAAACGTTTTTTACAAACTTTTTCACTTCTGAGGCAAAAGATGAAAATTAAAATCCAAGAAAGCTAGTTTTCCAAAAATGTTTCTACCATGGAGAGTAAAAAGATGCTTAAAGGAAGTTTAAGCAAGGGTCGTTTATTTGTAAAAAGTGTAAAGAAGCATTTAAGAATGACTCTGTGAAATTTTGATACCAAATACAATATTTATTTTGCTTTCACAATATCGTGGTAGTGGTTTGCAGTTCTCTAATTTCTCATTTTCAACGTTGCGTGTTTAAGTCAACGTGCAATGAAACTAATTACAGTTAACATTTCCAGGAAGTGCTAATTAACTTGATATCAAGATAGAATAGTTTTATTTGACTTAATATATTATAATTTTATTTATGAGAAATGTTCATACTTTATTGACAAGTCTAATTGAAATTTTCTATTACTTCTATTATATAGAAGTGATGTGACACAGAATAAAGTATAAATTTAGTTAAATTAAGTATTAATTAAATTAAGTATAAATTAGGTATAAATATTATATAATCTCATTGGGTATTTCTTCATCTCTTCATTGAGTATAAGTTTCGGAAAATTTCCATACCTAGATTCAAGTTTTATTCTTCACAAATTTTTATTCTGATTGTTTGAAATGAATGTAAATCAATTATGTAACTAGATAAAATTTTAAATTTAGCATAAAATGATACGTATTATAGAATGAGTGCGTAACTATTTTAAAAATAAATTTGATAATTTGATAATTGTATTCTATAATTCGCCAGGCTTGTGAATAATTGATTCAGCACATGTATACATGTGCTGAATTGCCATTATAATGTTAATCCGCCTTTTCTACATTTTGAAAATAAAGTCCAATTTGAAGCAGTGAATTAGCGTCTGCATAAAACTTTCTGAGAAATACGAGATGCCCGATATATGAACAGTATATTTTCATATTTATATGGATGCACATATGTAGAATTGACATGCAGTCAATGCTCATGTGGCTCGAGTTACGTTAGATTTATGCGACGAAACACTATTCGATCAGTACGATGACGCATCGGGGCGAGATGAACATGGTTCGTTAAAAATTGAATCTATTTGTGCATCGGGGCACGAAATTCAAATACGAGAAATTCCCGCAGCAATTGGCTTCGAAACCCATAATCGATATTTCTACTAAATCTGTCTCTCTGCATTTTATTCGGCTGGACAAAAACCAAAATATTGAAAAATGATTCAACCTAATTTCATTAGCCCTAGTGACCTTTTAAACAATCGTTTCAATTCAGTTATCTAGTATCACTTTCACAGGTTGCAAACTAGTTCTGCAATTCTGATCCATGACAGTTCTGTAACTATAAAAATTTGTAACATTTCGTTCAACCACCTGAAAATTTCGCACCTTTTCTCCTAGGAAAAGAAACCGAGAGTTCACTGTTCCAGAACCTAGGTAATTAAGAACTACATCTTCGTAATTTACTTATCGTGGAAAAAGAAAGTAAACGTTTTTCAGAACTGTTGCCTTCTATAATCAGAATTTTTGATATTTTAAAGTATTCTCGAAAGCATCCTTCAATGTTTGAAAATTCATAATAAAATAAAAAATTTTGAACCTCATTACTAGAAAAAATTACTATTATACCGCTATAGCCTTCCATTAAGAAAATGTAAAGCGCTTTTTTAATGCGAGAGTGAAGTAGTCTTAAAAGCAGAGAAGGAGCAGCACCTTGAAAATAAATTTAACTTCTCCGTAATTATAATTTATAAACGAAGCTGCAACTTTTCTCTCAACCATTTAATTATTTAATTGCTGGGAGATCAAAAGATCACTGTTAAGCTGTGCAATTGCTCATTATAGCATCAGAGAATTTTTATTTAACTTTTCATCAAACCATTTAGTCACATTTAGCTCGAGACCCGAATCAACGTCTGCCCTGACATTCTTGACTCTTTAACCGAAACGAAAGTCCACTTAGACTCTTTCTCTTCGTTTTTCAAATTCTTGTTATGTTTATTTTTAGTTTCTTTTCACAAGGACGATGTGCATGTAGCTTTTCAACCGCTAAATGATTCATAGGACAGCATCGTGCCAGGGGACTGTCACATTTGAGTAGAAAGAGTGCTTGGCTTCGCTCGGCTCATTTGTTTATATCTTTTCATCATTTTTAATTCCGTTCCACCAGATTACGGCGGAATACTTAAACAGCGCGCGGCATTTCTTAATTATAGATGATGTATAGTCGAGGTATTCGCGCTTCCAGCTAACGAACGATGCTTTTCTTCCTTCATCCCTATTCCCCTACTACGTCGTCATCCACCACTCTTCGTAAACTCACCCTCACTTTCTCTGTCTTCTTTCTTCCTTGAATTCCTTTAGTTTTTAATTATCAGACTATTTTCATTCCTTCCACTCAGAATGGCATTTTCTTGACTCTTAGATGCCTTCTAATTCGTTTTTTGCCTTGAATTGTACATGAGTAAGCAGTTGTCGATATTGGTTATAACTAAAAATACGGAAAGTCAGTTTTTATTTATATTCTTTAAGTTTTTAAAGTTTAAATGAACGAAATCTCTAAGAACAAATTAGATTTTAAAAGGATATCAACAAAAATTTCACTAATGAGTCAAAGTGCTATTTTAACACTGGGTCAATGACCTGAAGTTTAAAAAAACCACCTCAAGAAAACTGCATGCAATATAGATATTTCAGTCAAGCTGTCATTTTACACCGTATTACCTCACGAGCGCATTTTTTATTTGCTTAATAGTTTCAGTTTGGCTCACTTATATACCATCTGGTTTTGTGACAAGAATTTCGACCAGAACCCGGGCATATTTTTTTAGAAAGGTGCCAAAAATCATATATGCGTGGATTGTTCCTCTCCTGTGGATTTCAGCGAAAAAAGGTACACAGATGAAAGAAAGTAGATAAAATTCTAAGAAATTTGGACAAAAAGTAATGTCCTAGCACTAATACCTTCCGAGGTACAACTTTTCAAAGAAACCTGTTTTTTTTCGATTTTTCAAAAATACTTTTCAAAAAACCATCCAGAATTTGTATAATCGATTAACCTACGCCAAAATGGTCTAAAGATGACAAAATAGACGTAATTATCTTTAATTTAGGACAAAAAACAACCCTCAAAGTCCAATAAATAGCGAGCTACGATCTCTGAAAGATGACACCTGTTTGCCTGCTTTCATGACCAAAAATCGTGGGTTTCGTTTTTATGAACTAGAGCGTTCCCTAATAAATCTACGTTTATGCAGCCAGAAGATACCATAAAGTACATAAAATGCCACGTAAATTAAAAAAAAATAACGTTCCATCTTTATAAACTTTGGAGTTATGAATTTTTGAAACTTTGCGTTTTTTTCACTGTTTTTCTCAAAAACTAGAAAACACGTTTTCTTGATTATTTTTGCAAACTTGACGTGAAAATTACATAAGGTTAAATGAAAGAGGACTCAGTTCTGAGAAATATAAAAAAACGTGGTTATAACTTAAATAGGTCAAAAGTTATGACCTCTTAATGTTGACCCTTTCTGTCTTTTGTGAGTAAAACGTACTAAAAAATGTAATTTCAATCATGTTTTAATTAATACAATAAAATATAATGCACTGAATGATGACTAATGATCAACTAAAAATTTCTTATAAATAAACTAATAATTATTGTAATTAATTAATTTTATTACAAATTAATTTTTCATTTTTTGCACATTTTTCATTCGTTTTTTCGCAGAAATTAATTCAAAATGGTTTATTCGTCACTTTTCATGAGTAATGAAACATATTTATGTACAAATAAATGTTATTAAAAATGTTTTCACTTTTTTTCACTTCTCTTAGTTTTTTCACTTTCACTTTTCACTTTTTCACAAAAAAGTTTTCACTTTTTCAGCATTAACGACTACTTTTGCCTCCTAAATTAATTAAAAATAGGTAAGTACATATTATTTATAAGTAACACAAAATATTATTTTTTAAGCAATAAATGTTAACACTGAGTCCCTTTTCTCATAATCATTCCATTATTTTTAGAAGAAACGAAAGGTGCACAGTAAAAACAAATGCTTAAAATTATTACACCTTAAAATTAAATTAATTTAAATTCAGCAAAATTTTTCGGATTTTAAGGAAATCGTTCTGAATGTATAAGATCTCAATGTCCTCAATGAATGAATTCTAGAATTTTATTATTATCTATGGATAATAATTAAGTTCTGTAATTATCTACGGATAATTATTAGGTTCTGTAATTCATCCATTGAGGACATTGGGGTCTTATAAATTCAGAACGATTTCCTTAAAATCAGACAAATTGTGCTGAATTTAAGTTAATTTAATTTTAAGGTGTACTAATTTTAAGCATTTGTTTTTATTGCGCACCTTCTATTCCTGCCAAAATCAATGGAATAATTATGAGAAAAGGGATTTAGTGTTAACATTTATTGCTTAAAAAACAATAATTCTGAATTTATAAGACCTCAGTGAATAAATTCCAGGACCTTATTATTATCCATGGGTAATAATAATGTTCTAGAATTCATCCATTGAGGACATTAAGGTCTTATAAATTCAGAACGATTTCCTTAAATTCAGACAAATTTTGCTGAATTTAAGGTAATTTAATTTTAAGATTTAATAATTTTAAGCATTTGTTTTTACTGTGCACCTTTCATTCCTTCTAAAAACAATGGAATAATTATAAGAAAAGAGACTCAGTGTTAACATTTATTGCCTCAAAAATAATAATTCTGAATTTATAAGACCTCAGTGAATGAACTCCAGGACCTTATTATTATCCATGGGTAATAATAATGTTCTAGAATTCATCCATTGAGGACATTAAGGTCTTATAAATTCAGAACGATTTCCTTAAATTCAGACAAATTTTGCTGAATTTAAGGTAATTTAATTTTAAGATTTAATAATTTTAAGCATTTGTTTTTACTGTGCACCTTTCATTCCTTCTAAAAACAATGGAATAATTATAAGAAAAGAGACTCAGTGTTAACATTTATTGCTTAAAAAATATTAATTCTAAATTTATAAGACCTTAATAAATGAATTTTTAAATCTTATTATTATCCATAGATAATAACAAAGTTCTGTAATTCATCCATTGAGGACATTGAGGTCTTATAAATTCAGAACGATTTCCTTAAAATCAGACAAATTTTGCTGAATTTCAGTTATTTTAATTTTAAGATGTAACCATATTAAGCATTCGTTTTTACTGTGCAGCTTCCGTTCCTTATAAAAACAATGGAATAATTACCTCAGAAACCTTTCACTTTTAAGTGAAAAATTAAACGACAAAATTTCCATAAGTACAACACTGGGAATTATATTATTTATAATATCTACAAAATCATATTTTGCAGTTCGACAGACAATAACTATTGCGTTAAAATCGTTATTAAAGAATAAAAAAATTGATTTTGCGAAAGAAATGGATCTATCGGTATTTCATTTTTTTAGAAACATTTGAAGGTCGGTTGACGAAAATTTGAAAATAAGAAAATGAAAATAAAATTATGAAAGGAAATTACTTAATTGGATAATTAATTACGAAAAATTGAAGGAGTGTTAAGATGTGCAATTAAAAATTAGCTTAAAATATAATAAAAGACTCTAAAAATTATCTTTGAAGTAACCTAAAATGTGACAGTTTCCTTGTGTGACGTCACTCGAGACATGTAAATCAGCAATTTCACATGGAACAAATTTTAATTTTTTAATTTAACAGTTAAAGTCGACCGTAACGGTTTATAATTTTCAGCTACAAGTTAGCAATTACGTATTTGTTCCTTGAGCACAATCACAGAAAGCTGAAGAATAACCGTGAGAAGGTATTTAAAATCTTTTCCAAAACTTTTGATTATATTTTAAAGAGTTTCATGAGTGTTACGGTCGTTTTTAAATTTTGTACACACACAATATTTTTTAAAATTATGTTTCCTTTTATAAGAAAATGAGCACAATGATTTAGATTGGTCCTTACACTCTATTATTACTTGAATTTCAAGTTTCAATAAGTTTTTATCGCGAGCTAGCTGGCTTATTTACAAAAAGTCTTCAAATATAAGCGTTACGATCGAAATGTCAAAATTCGAGGGACGTACATACTTTTGAAGCTTGTGTCTTGGTTCGTATTGAACAAAATGCAGATTCTCATGAATAAACATGATTCTGCTTTAATTAAGTTGAAATAGATTTTTTGTTTTATAGCCTTGTCTTATTTCGTCATAGAGTTTAAGAAAAAAAAGCATATGAAAATGTGGATCAGGACAAGCTGACTTCATTAAAAATCGAACATTCAAACTTCATTTACTTTTGATCTAAAGAATAAATGTTTTTAAAGCCATTTGTACAGTATAGTTTTACACTATAATACATACCTTGAAACAAAAATTAATTTGATATTTATTAAAATTACCTAGGTATCTTTGAGGGACACAATAGTGAAAGGTTCCTGAGATATTCTCTTATGAGAAAAGGGACTCAGTGTTAACATTTATTGCTTAAAAGTAATATTTTGTTTTACTTATAAATAATGCATACTTACCTATTTTCAATTAATTTAGGAGACAAAAGTAGTCGTTAATTCTGAAAAAGTGAAAACTTAATTTTTAATAACATTTATTTGGTCATAAATATGTTTCATTACTCATGAAAAGTGACGAATAAACCATTTTGAATTAATTTCTGCGCAAAAACGAATGAAAAATGTGCAAACAATAAAAAATTAATTTGTAATAAAATTAATTAATTACAATAATTATTAGTTTATTTATAAGAAATATTTAATTGATCATTAGTAATCATGCAGTGCATTATATTTTATTGAATTAGTCAAAACATGACTGAAATTACATTTTTCAGTACGTTTAACTCACAAAAGACAGAGGGGGTCAACTTTGAGAGGTCATAAATTTTGACCTATTTAAGCTAGTACCACGGTTTTTTTTAATTTCTCAGAATTGAGACCTCTTTTATTTATTCTTATGTAATTTTCACATCAGGTTTTCAAAAATAATCAAGAAAACGTGTTTTCTATTTTTATTTTCTCTATTTGAGAAAAACAGTGAAAAAACACAAAGTTTCAAAAATTCATAACTCCGAAGTTTATGAAGATGGAACATTATTTTTTTTCAATTTACGTGGAATTTTATGTACTTTATGGTATCTTCTGGCTGCATAAACTTTATTTTTATTAGGGTTTATTAGGATTTATTAGGGAACGTTCTAGTTTACAAAAAATGAACTCATGATTTTTGGTCATAAAAACAGGCAAAAAGGTGTCGTCTTTGAGAGGTCATAGCTCGCGATCCATTAGACCTAGAGGGTTGTACTTTGTCTTAAATTAAAGATAGTTACGTCTACTTTAAGTTATATGTACATCATTTTGGCGCAGTTTAAGCGATTATACAAATTCTATATGGTTTTTTCGAAAAAAATCAATTTTTGGTCAAAAATAAAAAATAGGGTTTTCCGAAATGCTATATCTCGAAAAGTATTAGTGCGAGGATATTTTTTCCCGAATCTCACAAATTTTTATATACTTTTTTTTTATCTCTCCACCTTTTTTCGCTAAAATCCATAAGAGAGCAGCAATCCACGCATATGTGATTTTTGGCACCTTTCTCAAAAAATATGTCTGGGGTCCGGTCCGAAATTCTTGTCACAAAACCAGATGATATACTATAAGTGACCCAGACTGAAGCGAATATGTAGAAAAAATGCGCTCGTTAGTTAATACGCGATTTCGTCTCTTTTTCCGACATTTTGACTGGACTAAGAATACATTTTGTTTTGTTAATGTTTAAGAACATGATATTAATTCTAAATCCAGAATATTTCGTTCAATATAATGCAAGTTTATTCAATTAAGACGAAAATGGACCAAATTCACTGGCGAAATTGACATCAAAAAAGCTCTATTGTATCTATAATTCAGAGGATGGAATATCTAGATATTAAAATAAAATAAAATATAGGATTTATATTTATAAATAAAATGCAGGATTTAAAATTCAAAAAGCTTTTCAATAATTTTAAAAATTCATTTTTCTGACCTGAATAAGTAAAAACTCGTCTCATGCTACATACACCATATTCTGAATCCATTTACACGAAAGGTGTATTTGCCGCGCTGTTTCTAGTAAATCCCGTATTTATAAATGGAGAAAAAAACTTCCTGTACTGAGCATTTTTTCATTTAAAAGCCAGACGTACAAACAAAACCTAGAGTGTTTTGAAAAAGTCCTCATAACATTCTATAAATCCACGTGCATGCAGAGAGGCTTGAATATTTATATCTACATACTCATGGTGTACCTCTTTGGTTCATCTACATTAAATTCTGCACGGAAAATTGTATGAGTTACTTAGTTATAATACAAATTTTCAGCTTTCCCAGTCTTAGAATATAAAGATTTTAAATAATTTTAGCATTAGTTTTTCTAAAATACTTTAATTTATAAAAATATAATTATTACGTTTGTGAAACTGATTACAATAAAATTTTATCGGAGAAAATCCTTCCTACGTAGTACCTACTTTTAATTAATAGCCTCCAGCGCAGACAATTTAATCATCGATGCATAACAATAATTTAATAGCCCCAGTGGCAGTAGTTCATCGTTGTGAGGCGTAAACCGTAATTTTACAATATAAAATATTCAAACTCTGATTATTGCTAATTATCGCGAAATATCCATTTACTTTCTGCTCCTTAATTGAAAGTGTCCTTAAATGAGACTAATTTCATCATAACGCTGGAATAAATTTGAAAAGATTCGCACGATCGTACATATTTGGAAACAGCTACTCTTAATGTGCAAATTAAACTACGTATTTAGACTCTACTTACTTTTCTCAGATTCGTACATTTAAATTTCATTTCATCCAACGAACAAAGAGTAACTAGCAAATATTTGGCTTTAGTGATGCAAAGCATCCGTACAATATGTATATTTGAATATTAATTTGAAAATCTAATTTATCGAAAATAATTACCGTAATATTAGTACGCTCTGTAATTTAACCAAGGATAGTAGAAAAAAACATTATTATTGTAGCAGAGAATTATTTACAAAATGCTGGATCGTTTACTGAAATATAAGTCAATTTCTTATCATCAGTTTTAGTGCCTCTTGGCCAATTGGACATCATTTTATGACGCAAGATGTGGATATAACAGAGGCCATAAATGATCAGAGTTACTATCGAAGATTCGTCTCTCGTCAAAATCTCCTTATGAAAACTACTTTCTGCCTCTTATCCTCTCTTGAAATTTTTCTTAAAAAGCAAACTTATTCCAAAGACTTGTCGATTTTCTTGCTAAACATTTATAATACCTTGAAAAAATGAAATTTTAAATTGAAGACATGAGAATGACAACACGGTAATGACCCTTTGAAGTTGGCCCCGGAATTAGGTTAATGTAACTATTACTTAGGGGCCAACTTTAAGTGGTCTTTAACGAGTTGTCATTCTCATGTCTTCAATTAAATGAAAATCGTTCAAACTGAATTTAATCGTTTGTTTTCATTTTATTCACGAGAGTTATGAATAGGTTAATAGTATTTTTAACCTCCCTTAGTTAAACTAAAGGAAAATAGGAAGTAAAATCTCTTCATCATTACTATAAAAATCCACTTTTAATTAACACAGCTTTAATTAAGGTCTGCATCTTATTCGTTTCTTTCGTATCATTCCAACCCTCACGATATTCAGGACACGAAACCCCACTAACCATCATTCCAAAAAAGTCCCCCGCTATCTGGGTTAATCTTCCTTTTCTTCTCTTTCCGGGAGATTCTAATTAATATATCGACGTGTTCACATTTCAAGCATTACTACTGAGAGCACTTGGAACTTTTCGAGGAACAATTCGAAGTGCTCGCACCTCCAAAGGCAGTTCGGATGTACCGTATATATTTCCTGGGAGTAGATAAGGCTGCTGAAATATCGACAGCAGTTGAAGGGTGTATCGGGGTAAGAACGACTGTGACGGGGTTAGGGGTTAGAGGGGAAGAGACCGGAGGAGAAAGGGAAGATAATCCCTTCGAGAGCTTCCCACCATGGAGCTCAACCAGTCAAGTATAATCACCGTAAAGCTCCAGATATCTACCTAAGACGATATCGACGTGACGTCCTCTCGAATTCAATGTGAATCACAAACAATCTCAATCCTGAAAGGCAACAGTCGACAGTTCTTCCTAAACTGTACCTTCTTTTTTAATTAAAACCAACTCCATTTTTGAAGACAAAAAAAACTATCTTAACTTTTTATTCATATTGCAACATTCCTTGTTGCTTATTTATTATGCTTTCGGATTTTTAGAAAAATGTAAATTAATAATTTCAAAAAAAACCTTCAAAACTGAAATTCCGATTCAAAATACGACCAAATTTGAAGAAATTAATGACATAAACAATAATTTGTTAAAATCATAACAAAGAAGATGAAAGCGACCTCCGAAACGACTTTCCTCTCGTCTTTCATTACCCTTGTTGGGATTCTTTAAGAATTATTTTATTTTAAATTGCTTTAAAATTGTAGTGTTAATTTTAAGTAACAAAAGGGAACAAAAACAAGGACGTACTTACGGTCTTCGAGGTCTCTTTCAATTTCTTTAGCCTTTCTTTGCTGTGGTTTTAGCAACTTCTTTGCGTTTTCAATTTTTCCAGATTTTAAGAATATTGAATTTTTGACGTTAAATTCTGCCATTTGCAGTTTTTTGGTTCGAAAAGTGTTTTTAATAAAAAATGGTAATGAAGAATAATTTTATGTAGGAATTAATAGCACGTTTAGAGGGGAAAAAATGTATTCAAATATAAATTAGAATGTGAATCACAAACAACCTCAGTCCTGAAAGGCATCAGTCGACAGTTCTTCCTAAACTGTACCTTCTTTTTTAATTAAAATCAACTCCACTTTTGAAGACAGAAAAAACTATCTTAACTTTTTATTAATATTGCAGCATTCCTTGTTGCTTATTTATTATGCTTTCGGATTTTTAGAAAAATGTAAATTAATAATTTCAAAATATAAACTTTAAAACTGAAATTCCGATTCAAAATACGACCAAATTTGAAGAAATTAATGACATAAACAATAATTTTCTCAAATCATAACAAAGAAGATGAAAGCAACCTCCGAAACGATTTTCCTCCCGTCTTTTATTACCCTTGCTGGGATTCTTTAAGAATTATTTTATTTTAAATTGCTTTAAAATTGTAGTGATAATTTTAAGTAACAAAAGGGAACAAAAGCAAGGACGTACTTACGGTCTTCGAGGTCTCTTTAAATTTCTTTTGCCTTTCTTTGCTGTGGTTTTAGCAAATTCTTTGCGTTTTCAATTTTTCCAGATTTTTAGAATTTTGAGTTTTTGACGTTAAATTCTGCCATTTGCAGTTTTTTACTGGAAAAGTGTTTAGAATAAAAAATAGTAATGAAGAATAATTTATATTTAGGAATTAATAGCACGTTTAGAGGGGAAAAATGTATCTAAATATAAATTACAATGTGAATCACAAACAACCTCAGTCCTGAAAGACAACAGTCGACAGTTCTTCCTAAACTGTACCTTTTTTTTAATTAAAACCAACTCCATTTTTGAAGACAAAAAAAACTATCTTAACTTTTTATTAATATTGCAGCATTCCTTGTTGCTTATTTATTATACTTTCGGATTTTTAGAAAAATTTAAATTAATAATTTCAAAATATAAACTTTAAAACTGAAATTCCGATTCAAAATACGACCAAATTTGAAGAAATTAATGACATAAACAATAATTTTCTCAAATCATAACAAAGAAGATGAAAGCAACCTCCGAAACGATTTTCCTCCCGTCTTTTATTACCCTTGCTGGGATTCTTTAAGAATTATTTTATTTTAAATTGCTTTAAAATTGTAGTGATAATTTTAAGTAACAAAAGGGAACAAAAGCAAGGACGTACTTACGGTCTTCGAGGTCTCTTTAAATTTCTTTTGCCTTTCTTTGCTGTGGTTTTAGCAAATTCTTTGCGTTTTCAATTTTTCCAGATTTTTAGAATTTTGAGTTTTTGACGTTAAATTCTGCCATTTGCAGTTTTTTACTGGAAAAGTGTTTAGAATAAAAAATAGTAATGAAGAATAATTTATATTTAGGAATTAATAGCACGTTTAGAGGGGAAAAATGTATCTAAATATAAATTACAATGTGAATCACAAACAACCTCAGTCCTGAAAGACAACAGTCGACAGTTCTTCCTAAACTGTACCTTTTTTTTAATTAAAACCAACTCCATTTTTGAAGACAAAAAAAACTATCTTAACTTTTTATTAATATTGCAGCATTCCTTGTTGCTTATTTATTATACTTTCGGATTTTTAGAAAAATTTAAATTAATAATTTCAAAATATAAACTTCAAAACTGAAATTCCGATTCAAAATACGACAAAATTTGAAGAAATTAATGACATAAACAATAATTTGCTAAAATCATAACAAAGAAGATGTAGGTGACCTCTGAAATGACTTTCCTTCTTTTTTTATTGATCTCTTTGAGATTTTTTTAGAATTATTTTATTTTAAATTGCTTAAAAAGTATAGTATTAATTTTAAGTAACAAAAAAGGACAACAGAAGGGAAGAAATTACGGTCTTGGAGGTCGCTTTCATCTTCTTTCGTCCTTCTTTGTTCTGGTTTTATCAACTTCTTTGTGTTTTAATTTTTTCAAATTTTAAAAGCTTTAGATCCTTGTCGTTTAATTTTGGCATTTGCAACCTTTTGATCAAACAGTTTTTTCAATAAATAGTAATGAACAATAATATACTTGTTGGAAATAATATCACTTTTAAAGTAAATAAAAAATATTATATAAACTAAATAACTTTCTCAGTTGACAAAAAAAGGATAATTATTAAAAGCTCTAATTATATACGAGCAGATTCAAAAAATACTTTCACAAAAGGATTGTCTCACAGTAAAGTTGCGGCAATTCCGGTCAGACGTAGTTACAGCCAGCCAAAACCACCGGACCCACTTGATGGCTGACCAAAATCGCCTTTATCTACTGGATGAGAGGAATCACGTTTCACAATGCACTCGATCAACGAGAAAATGGAAAAGACATTTTTGTGTTAAATTCTAGTTACTATGTAGTTTTTTCTCGTGGGAAATAAGAGAAGGATTAATTTTTCATAATTTATATACAAATTATAATATTTCAACATTCGCAAAATCTATAAATTTTCAATTAAAATTCAAGAATCTAAAATTCCTAATAAATTACAAAGAATTTTTTAATGCATTTTTATTTGCATGTTGGAAAAATTGTAGTTAAAAAATATTAGTTAAATTTTTTAAATTATTTACCAGGAGTTCAAACGATGGAAAAATGTTCAAATGTTGGAAAAATTTTAGCTTAAAAATATTATTTAAATTTTCTAAATTATTTATCAGGAGTTCAAACGTAGATCTAAACTTAAAAATTGTACACAAGGAATTAAATAAAATACAGTTAATCGGAATACAATTAAATCCGATACATCAAAACTACGCATAATAATTATTTGAATTTTATCAAATTTTATTAAACCCTACACACAATCTCGCACATAGAAATTATTTACAAATTTATTTTAAAATTCTATACTGTTAAATTGTGAACGGTAAAATTCTACGCCAGAAAAAAGACAGTTTAGAACTACTCTATTAAATTGTATACCATGAAAACTTAAAGTTTTTATAAAGCTTTTATAAAACTGTGCACAATGACAGTTTGAAAATTAGAATCAAATTTCTCTAATTCTACATGGTTTTATCGACCGTCAAGACAACACTGTTTTGCGTTTGTTGATTTATTCTACAACTTCACAGTATGTCGATCACGAACCAACAAAAAAAACAGCGTTGTCTTAATGATTGATAAAACTGTGTAGAATTAAAAAAATTTGAATATAATTTTCGAACTGTTATTGTACACAGTTTTCTCGTGCAGTTTATCTTCGATAAACTCACTTTGAGTTTTCATGGTATATAATTTAACAGAGTTGTTCTAAACTGTTTTATTGTGTAGAATTTTACCGTGCACAATTTACCAGTATAGAACTTAAAAATAAATTTTTAAATTAATAATTATAATGCACTGTGCACAATTAAACAGTGTAGAGTTTAATAAAATTTAATAAAATTTAATCTATTATTTTGTGTTAAGCTTTGATATTCAGATTATCAGTATTTTATTTAATTCCTTATGTAAAATTTGACCGTATATAATTTAACGGTACTTATATAATATAATAATAATAATTAAATAATTTCCTTGCGCACGATTAAACAGTGCACGGTTTAACGAAATTTTATAAAATTTAATTTATTACTTTGTGTAAAGTTTTGATGTCTCGGATTTAATTGTGTTCAGTTTAACAGTTCTTAATTTATTCCTTGTGCACATAATTTGACCGTACTCTCTAAATCTGAATTAATAGTTTTCTACTAATGAAATAGTGCCGAATCGTTTACCAATTGCTTTAGTAAGCATTT
>JBAGKK010486750.1:0-16295 GCA_037177015.1 Euceroptres primus
TATTCTCAATAAATAGAGTTTTCGGGAAGGCTTTATTATCATTTACACTGCCTAGATCCATCCTTAACTCTAATAGAACTTTTACAGAGGGAAATACATTGACAAATTGGCATTCTCAATATTTACTATAAAAATAAATAGATTAAACTTTAATTTGAAAACTTAAATCCTTAATTAAACTTTAATTAGAAAAATTAAATCTCATTTCCACATCGATGTCTGACTTTTATATACCATTTTCTTTAATAGCATGAATGGCGTGAAACAATTGAGGAAACTTTTTAATTAACTTTTTTATCTTTAAAAGTACGAAGCAAGTACCAAAATAATATCAGTTATACAAAACTCGAGGAAGAAAACAAAGAAAAATGTATCATGTGGGTGGCAGTTGTTCATAATGGCATCCTTTCATTTTTTTGGTGATAGTGGCATTAAATCGAGAACCGCGACACTACCTAAACTAAAGAATTAATATATGAACACATCACAACACAATTTCAATGAACGAGCACAATAATAATTGCTTTAATAAATTATTGCTACTGAAAATTTTTAAGGTGACTGCAATTTTGAGCCAGAGGAAGTCTGACTAATATGTGAGAGACTCAACGTTCAAGATTTCGAGATCCATTTATCAGTCTTTGTTGAGTCAAATGTGGGTCGTGCGGGTGAAACTACGGAGGTTACGAGAATGAAATCCAGACATGCAACAAGCAAGAATACTGGAAAGAGTAGGGGGGAGAGAGAAAGAGAAAAAGGAAAAAAATTGATTGGCTCGAAAATAGATAAACTAGTTTTTATATAAAATTTAAAAAATATATTATTAAACAAATAGTTTTCAAGATAATTAATATATGGAGAAATTTCAAAACAACTCTCAAAATTTAAATTTCTAGTAAATATAAATACCTAAGTAAATATAAAAATAGAAGAAACAAAAAGGCAACCAGCAAATCTGCTTGCTCGTTTTCTTTCTTTTATGTCTATTATAACTTTTAAATTTTAATTCTGAAAGTTGGAACATCGATTTGAAAATTGAAACGTAATAAAATATAATTATATTTGAAAAAATTTCGAGGTTTGAAGTCTGAGGTGCATTGAAAGTCTAAAAAAGAATTGAAACCAATGTTTAAATTACTGAATTTACAATTTAAACTTTTGATTGGCACTTGAAATGTAGAAATGAGTTTTTAGTGGTTGACCAAGAATTTGACTGTATTTAGATTTATAATTTTAATTTGTACTATTTTAGATTTTAAAATTTAAACTTTATTTAATTTATTCCATTTCTTGTACCAAATCTAAAGTCCTTTTTAAAATAAAAACGAAGTACGATTTTTAAAGTCAGGTAAAAGTTCATTAATACAAATTATTTATTTTTTCAATCTTGATTTATAAAAACTGACGAAGCTGAAGATTATTCAGTTTATTACCAAACAAACGGAAACTGAAGTATAATAAAGGTAGAACTATAGAATAACAATACGAAGATACTATACAATAAACAATAAAAAGTACACAATAAAAAAAGATTAAAAGATATAATGAAAACAACGAGAATCAATAAAATTGAAGTCACAATAATAATTCAGATAAAAATCAATTTCCAAACATCAGATACCAATCCTTTTCATGAAATAAAAAAAAGTTTGTTAAACTCAAATTTTAATTTCATTGAACAAAATTTGTTATATGTGACGTAGAACGAAGAAACCCACCGGATGACCAAAAAAATCAATTTTCAGATTTTTATTGATTCTGAATAATGAAGATTTCCCCTATCTAATAAAAAATTCCCATTGCTCCACGATCAAAATTGAATTTTCTGGAGCTCAAAATTGTACCAGGGCCCTTTTGTCTTCCTTTCAATTTGATCCGCTTTTTCTCGTAAACTCATTTTCGGTCATCTGGTGGTCTTCGTATCACATTACATATTATATTAAAGAAGTATTATATTTAACAAAAAACTAAATTTTATTTATTTGACACAAGAACTAATTTCATTTACTTTATTATAAAACAAGCATAATAAGATTGTTGAAAAAAAATATTTCCACTTAATATTTTAAAATTCAAATTTATTTGAGGAATTTTAAATAAAAAAGGAAAAATGGAAATATCGGCAATGTTTTTTCTTCATGGAAAAGTTTATGGAAAATAAACCCAAAAGATAGAAACGCGTTCTATATACTTTTCATTGGTTATACGACTCTAATCGCCGTGTTTAAAAAAAAGTTAAATTATTTTTCTATTCTCTCAGAAGCTAGCAATTACAAAATCTTTTTTCTCATATTTCTGAATCACATATTCTCATATTTTTGTTAAAAGTAAATCCCCGAAAAAATAGAATTTTTCTCGACTTTAAGAAATCTTCTTTCTCTCTTTAATTTCTGTGTAGTTTTCTAGTTTTTAATAAACCACTGGAAAATTTAGACTTCATTGAACCAAAAATAAAACAAAGCAAGGTAGAATAAAAAAAGGAATATACAGATTAGGGCTGTGTGATTTGCACGATTAATGGAACAAATTCAGGTAAAACAAATAAAGTGAACAAAACGAACAAAATGAAAAAAAAACGAAAAAAACCAACAATATTAACAAAGTAAACAAAATAAACAAAACGAACAATGTAAGCAAAATGAAACAAAGCAACAAAAGGAACAAAACAAACTAAACGAACAAAACAAATAAAACAAACAAAAACAAACAGAACAAACAAAACAAACAAAACAAAAAAACAAAAAAACAAAACAAAACTAACAAAACAAACAAAACAAATAAAACAAACAAAACGTACAAAACAAATAAAACAAGACAAACAAAACGAACAGAACGAGCAAAATACACAAAAAGAACAAAATAATCAAAACAAACAAAACAAACAAAACGAACAAAACAGACAAAATTAACAAAATTAACAGTACGAACAAATAATCGATTAATCCATTAATAAATCGACGAAGAAAAAGATTACGTCAAACAAATAAAAAGAATCAACTTCAGAGTTGCACAGTAGTCGAAACCTGAAGTTTTTTCTTTTATTCGTTTCACAACAATCAACAGAGTAGTCTTCGTTTGTTTTGTTGCCTTGTTAACTTCTTTACATCTTAACAGGTTTACCGATTACCGATTAATCGAGAAAAATCCGTTAAAACGAACAGAACGAATAAAATGAATAAAACGAACGGAATGAGCAAAATGAATGAAACCAACAAAACGAACAAAATGTACAAAACCTACAAAACGAATAATGGATTAATCGGTTAATCCATTAAGAAATCAAGGAAAAAAAAGTTGCCTCAAACAAATAAAAATTATCAACTTCAGAGTTGCACAGTTGTCAAAACGTGAAGTTGTTTCTCTTATCCGTTTCACAACAAACAACAGAGAAGTATTCGTTTGTTTTGTTGCCTTCTTAACTTCTTAACATATTAACCGATTAATCGATAATTCGTTTTACTTATTTTATTCGTTTTAGCTAAATTTGTTCGATTAATCGGCCAAAGTGCACAGCAGGCCAGTAACTTGCCTCACTAAAAAGTCACTCAACCTCACTAAACCTCAATTTCAACTTCACGACAGAAACGCAATCTACCGTCTGGATCGTGACTGTCACAGATTTTTGCATGCGTGTGCGTTTTCGAAGGTGATGCAGGTGCATGTGAAGGGGTGAGAACACTGAAAGGAGTGGATGCGAAAAATTTATATTTCTATATACTGGGTGACTTTGAAGATCCACGAGGTAACCCTTGGCTATGAGTATGGTCCACTGGATGTTGCGTGACCCTGGAGTTGAGATGAGGATGCTGAGGGTAATTTTTCGGATGTAGGACAACGCCCCTCTTGGAGCGGCCTCTGGACTATCCTTTTCGTCGAGGAAGAGAAGGAATTGCGACTCCTTTGAAATCCTACGAATCGCGGGGCGGGTAGTGGCGTCTCCTCGTCGGCTTCCATCGCGGATGCCCGGGGCTAGTGCGTGAGGGGGATGCTGGATTCTGCGATGATTGGACCGCGCACACCCTTCACTCCACCACGTGGGGTTGCCCACGCTCAGGACCGTCGCAAATTATGGTTCCTTCACTCCGAATGTGTTTATTCTGGAACATAATTTTTCCTTAAAAACTGCATTTTTATTTTTTTAATTTACAAGATTCAGGAAAGAAAAAATTGAAGTTAAAAGAATGGGGCGAGTACATCTTATTTTTTGAGCTTTAATTCTGTTTTAGAAAAATAATTTAGAGTATATATTTTGGAAATTAACTAATAGTTTAACTTTACTTCATTTAAGCAAACTTTCTATTTAAATTTTACTTTAAAGTTTGTTGAACTAACCAAAAATTGTTTAAGTAAAAGATATTATATCTTTGATATAGGTCAAACATAAATAGTTTGTTTATTTTATACAAATTTATTAAATTTAAATAAATTTTGTTTAATTCAAATAAAATTTGGCTTCATTCAATAAATAATTTTTTTTAAATGAAGTAAATTTTTTAATTAGATTAGACAAATCTTTTTCTCAGTGTTGCTTGTTGAATAAAAGATTTATTTTTAGTGACCAATCTATAAATTTTCTTCAAATGGAATATATGTATGTATATATTCATTAGAAGTTTTTTAAGGCTTCTTTTTTTGACAATTATGCATTTAATCGCTTTCACATAAGAAGGTATTCATATTTGAGAAAGTGGAATCGGAAAAGGTGGGCTTTGAAATATTGTCCTACAGTACTTTTTAAAATATTCTTTACTTTGAAAAAATGATTTATTGTGGAAAAACCATTAAACTGAATTTATGAACTTTGTTTTTGACATGCATAAATCGTATTCTTTCCAATAAAATTAAGAATAGAAAATTTTCCTATACTTTGAAAATAAAATTATTTGCTCTCTAAATTGGAATCAGTCAAAATTGTCACTGATTTCATTCAGTGACCCATTTCTAACTAATTCGTCAGTGAATTTTGATTGAATTTCAGTCAATTTCACTAAAATTCAGTTAAAATTCACTGACGAATTAGCTAAAAATGGGTCACTAAATGAAATCAGTGAAAATTTTGATGTAATTTTTTGGCGTTTTATGTCAAATGATTTTATAAATTTGTTTATTTTTGTACTGAAACTACTCTTTAAATCTACCAAATTAATTGAGAGAAAACCTAAAAACAAAAATCACAAATTCTTATTTTCCATTAACAAAACATAGTCTCAAAAATTTCCCTTTTTTTTTGCTTAGTATTGGAAATTGTTGGTGCAACAGTTTTTTTTAAACTGAAAACTAATTTAACCCTTCAATGCCTGGACTTTCAGAGAAAAAGAAAGTTTTGTTTTCAGAAAGACGGTCTTTTCTGAAGATAAAGCAGTCTTGTTTTAAGCTAAAAAATGGGCTTAGGGTCAAGTTTGAAGACTAAAGAATGGACTTAATTTAAGATGTAACAAAATTAAGTTGTAACCAAAGTAATACTTTTTTAAAAATTATTCCTGCCGAAAAAAGTACCTTTTTTACTGATAAAATCAATTCAATTTGTTCACATTTACAACTGCACAAAAATAAATTTTAAATATTTTTTTATCCAAAAATCTTCTTCAGAACATGTGAATACTAGAAAAAATTACCCTAAGTGTTTTAAATTGAAATTATGGAAGTTTTTCCCAAAAATAACTTAAAGTTTTTGTATTAAAAATTATACATCTGACACAAAAGGGTTGAAAAGTTTATAATCTAAAAATAATAATAATAAAACTTAATGTTTAAATTAATTTTAATTAATTTTTAATTAATAAAATTTCATGTTTAACCCTGCCCAAAATTTTTAAAACAAATTATATATAATATTTTTCTATTATTTTTAGCCAAAGTGTCTCATTAACAACTCAGTCTTTAATTATTGGACTCTAAAGCCAAAATAAGATTTTCCACTATTTTAATAGCAAAGGGTCAATGCAAGGTACAAAAGGTCCAACATGAATGTAATTAAATTTACGTGTAACTGATGATATTACCGTAATTTATAGGATTATAAATTTATCAGAATTAAGAAGTATTTAATATTAATCATGCAAATTTTGTTCATAATAAATAAAATTTTGTTCAATTAAAATGTGATAGCACAAAGTAAATGTTAATTTTACATCTAAGACATGTTATTTATCAATGAAACTTGATGGCCAGGCTTCCACCATGCTTTCTAACTAAATAATATTATTAAAAATATTTCGAGTAATTTTTTTTTTCATTAAGTTTTTTTTTTTGAATTACGAGGAGTTAGCCATTACTGAATTCAGGTGAACAACTTATTCCTGAATTCTTTTGAATTCATCTTGTATTCTTTGAATTCATTTTGTATTCTTTGAATTCTTTTGAATTCATCTTATATTCTTTGAATTCTTTGTATTCTTTGAATTATTCTTTTGAATTCATCTTGCATTTTTTTAATTCTTTGAATTCACCTTGCATTTTTTTAATTCATCTTGGAATCTTTGAATTAATTTTTTGAATTCACCTTGTATTCTTATTTTGAATTTTTTTAATTCTTTCGAATTCTTTGAATTTTTATAATTTTTTCAAATTCCTTGATTCTTTAAAATTCTTCTGAATTCTTCGGAATTCTTTCAATCCAATTAAATTTTTTGAATTCTTTTAAATTCTTTAAATTATTTTGAATTCTTTTAAATTCTTTGAATTATTTTGAATTCTTCGGAGTTCTTTTTAAATCACCTTGTATTCATTGAATTTTTTTGAATTCATCTTGTATTCTTTGAATTATTCTTTTGAAGTCATCTTGAATTCATTAAATTCGCCTTAAATTTTTTTGAATTCTTTCGAATTCTTTGAAATCTTTTAATTGTTAACCCTTTATTGAATTATGTTGAACCGCAGTAAGTGCACATAATAGACCCTCTTCACTTTCACAACTTCAAATTAAACATTCCAGAATTTAGAGCACCTAATTAACTGAAGATAATAATAATAATAATTAATAAATTGAAAAATCTGAAATTAATTAACTAATCATCAGTTTTAAAATCTGGTCGATATCGAGATATCGCGCAAGTGAATAAAGAATTCCACTGCAGATCGTAAATTATTAATCTACGAACAACGCGTCTGCGGAGAGTCTGGACCCAGATAAGCGAGGCCATGAACTCATGGTAACGGTGCAAGTTGGCACGATCCTGAATTCGCCCGAAATCGGCAAAGTTCGTTAGCTTTCGGCCAGGTCCTATCAACCCCTCCAGCTATCCCGGGCACCCTTCGTTCGTCTCATCATCTTTTCGGGTTCATACCCTGAATATCTGGATTCTGGACTCTTCGCAGCTCACCATGTTGCCTTTCGAGAAATCGGCACAGTTCGTCCTTGTTCCTCGGGTGAGTCGAAACGACGAACCTACCCCTCCGCTTTTCCTTCTTCATTTCCCAACGTATTGATCGGCCTTGGTCCTGAACTGGAGGCTGATGCGAGCAAAAGAGAGAAAGTATGGAAGGAAACGGAGATAAAGATGTTGACAGAGAGAGATTTTGCGCAACCGAAAACGAGAGAGAGAGATAAATTAGGGTTGTTTGAAAAAGGGAAAAGGGGGATGCAGAGGAATTAAGGCGGGGAAAGGAACAACCTCACTCAATAAATCGCTACCGAGCCACTCATTCCGTCATAACATGATCCCCGTCTAACACGCCACTCAAACACCTCTCTACCTGTTGTTTTCTACTCGCTTCCAATATGTCTTCTTTGGTTTGGTACTAGGTCCCAACTTCGCTTTAGCCCAGTTGGCATAGATATACACACTAAATCCAAAAATATCAAAACGTTACAAACAATTGACAACTATAACCCGATCAGTCAAGCGCTTCTTGCATTTTAGATTCTGCAAAGCCACGATGATGTACGATACAACATTTCTCAGAGATAAGGGTCGCTCTGACCTACCATGCTCTTCGTGACATTCGATTAGAATCTGATTGAGTACATCGTTTTATCAGAATAAAGTTGTTTTCGGAAAAAAGGGCTTTTATATGCAAATATACGGATTATTAAAAATAACACTCATAACGAGGGGCTAATCAAGTAACCACTAATGAATCTAGGTGTACACTTGTTTCTGAATTCTTTTGAATTCAGGTGTACACTTATTTCTGAATTCTTTGAATTCTTTTGAATTCGCCTTGCATTCTTTGAATTCTTTTGAATTCATTTTGTATTTTTTAAATTATTATTTGTTTGTATTCACCTTGTATTCTTATTTTGAATTTTTTGAATCCTTTAAATTTTTGAATTCGGGTGTACACCAAAATTGCTAGTGGTTAACCCCTCAACCAGTAAGGGAAAGTTACCTAGACGGGCTTCCTGGTAAGACAGGCCACCCTTAATATTTTTGTATAAATACATTATATTCATGTATGAAGATACATGCTCAGCAGAATTCTAGTTATTCTGAAACTCCTTTTTTTTTGCATTGTAAGTAAATTAACGGAAACAGAAAGCAAAAATTATTTTTGTACATTAGAGAACGAACTTTTACCTGTTTTAGAAGTTGTGATTTATTAACTTCTAATGATTTGAAGAAGGAAGTTGTTTTTTCTTTGATAGATAATTTTTATAAACTTTGCAATTGTTATTGGAATTGTATGAGATTGTATGGAATTGCAAGATGAATTAAACTTTTTTCACTTTTTTCACAAGTTTTTTGGTACATAAGAAAAACATGCATGAAATAAATCATTCAAATAGGGGGCGTTGTGAAATCTCAAAGAATGTGTCCCGGAAATGCACGGTTGACATGATTCCGCTGCTCCAGGGCGTCAAAAAAAAAACCAAAAAGGTTCTTAAAATATGCGAGTGTGGCTATAGTTGGGACTAGAACTAATCAAAAGTATTGAAAATTCGCAAAATGGTACTTGTTTGAACATTTTTTTTGCGAATTTTCACTTTTTTTGTGGTTTTTGACTTGCTAAAAATTGAAAAATCGTTATTTTTTATTTATTCTAGCTCCGACTATAGCCACGCTCGTATATTTTAAGAATCTGTAAGGTTTTTTTTTAGACGCCCTGGAGCAGCGGAATCATGTCAACCGTGCGTTTCCGGACCACATTCCTTGAGATGCCACAACGCCCCCTATTTTAGTGATTTATTTCATGTATATTTTTTATTTATATATAAAAGACTTGTTGTAGTAAATGAAAAAAGTTCCATTCAAAAAAATTTGAATGATTTTTTTTTTATTGAAGTTTGAACAATGCCCTCGAAAACGCATGGTCAAACTATAATACTGCCGTCCAAAGTAAAAATATACATAAGTGACATTGTCGCTTAGGTCGACTTTTCCATTGCGAGGTTTAAGAGAATAACCCTAAACCACAAAGTCACTTACGTATCTTTTTACTTTGGACGGCAGAATACCCCCATAAGTTAGACAGAAACACGAAAATATAACCTCTTCCCTGAATATACTACCTCCATGATGAGAATAATCTTCCTATTCTTCTATCTTATCATTTTTCTTTATGGATTACTTTACATCACATTTTCTTCTCTTATACGAACAATGAGATTTTCTTTTTATGCCCATGGAGAAATTTATATTCCATATATACCCCTTTTATTTCTATAAGTGGCAGAGACTTTAATAGACTCTTAAAATTCAAAGTTTTCGTAATTTATAGTCGAAAATCACTAAAAAGATCCTTTCCGATTCATAGAAATGATACTATAAAACCATTCTTCAGTTTAAAACAATAAACAAACTTTCCACAAAAAGAATCTGAATAAATTCTTCAGTCTAAGACTACCATAATTTTTCAAATTCATTCAAATTAAAAAATGTCACTTTCTACAACTGATTTAAAGTTATCCTCATTGTGGATACTTATATATTAAAAATTTGGATTCTAGAGTGCTTTATTCTCAACATGTTTCAGAAGCGGATAATTTATCATTTCAAGCATTTTGGCCAAGGAAGACCTGACTTTTTACGATCCTCTTTTTCAGATCAATTCTTCTTATTTTTTATCGCTCTCGAAAGCCTTATCTTTCCGTTATGATTCATGTGAATGTGCCCAGCGCAAGAATGGGTAAACGGTTCGCGTGTCGTATACATAAGGTGTGCTATAAAATTTCCTTATAAAGAACTTCAGATATTTATACGCTCGGTTAAATGTCCTTTGAGTTTAAGAGAGGACATCTGTCTTTTAAAATCTCGGGTTCTGCGCCAGTATTGACAAATGCGTAATTGCAAGGTGCGCAAATGTATAATGAAATATAACTGAGTATATGCACATTATATACATATGAAGTTGCATATGTATCCAATTTTCATATGTTGAAACTCAGTTTTGAAACATGTTCAGTTGGCGTTTAAATTCTATGAAAATTAGTTACAAATTGAAGCTAAACTTAAAGAATGTTGTATGTTCACGATTTTTCGAAATAAGGATTAACGGTATTTGTTTTTGTACTCAGTAGCGATTCGTAATCGCAAATCTTGAAATATATTCCATAAACATATAAACAGTAATTAAAAATGTACAATGTACAAAATATGTTATACTATTGTGTGCTACGTCTGCGTTCCCAGACGCCGTTTATGACCAAGCCGTAACGTAGTTAACGCGCTTCCCATTTATTGATTAATACGCCAGAAGAGCCAATGTTGTGGAAGGGAATATTCCTCTCTAAAAAAGGAAATACTCTGCTATCACGTTATTCTTGATAACGAGGTAATATTTACGATCGTAATTCCTTCGTTATTCAATTTGCTACACACTTTATCTTGTTTTATTACACCAACTATCAAGAACCAGAAAAAAATCAGGATTCATAAAGAAGAATCTCCAGTGCAATTTCAATTCATTGAAAAATTAATACCAGAGGGGTAAAAAATTTTTCAAGCATATTTTTAAGATCGTTATACATTTAAGTGAAGAAAAATTATAATTATTCTTTCTCCTTTTTTGCTATACTTATATTGACCGAAAAAGATTTCTCGAATCTAAATTCTAATACAGTTTATTGTAAAAGAAGAGACCATTTAAAAGAAGAATCTATAAATCTCTTAAGAATTTATGAAGTAAAATTCCGGATAAAATTAGTCAAATATTTTCACTTTCTTCATAACTCTTAGGCAAACTTTTCTGGATGTAAATATGCATATCAAAAACAAAATTGTGTGATACTGCATTATCTTCTCTTCTGCATTAACTAATTAATTTTCTGGAAGAAACTTGCAAAAAACATTTTGCATTTAATTTTTGGCCCACAAACACCCCTTGTCTTCAATTTGGAAAATAATATTCCTTAACAATATTCCTTATAATTTCATCCATCGATAAAAAAATTGATGATGGACGAGCCAAAACGTATTTTTAGAATCAAACGATATCTATGAACATTTAAAATTGGTTAACTGCTCGAGGTTTGGGACATCCATATACATTTTTTTTAAATCGACGCATAAAATTATAAAGAATCTTAATATAATTACAGTTTGTCCAGTGTTTATTAAAATCAAAGAACCCGTATGTCAAGCTTTGATATTACTGAAAATTTTTTATCCAATTCAGATCAATTTACCAAACTTGTAAAACGTAAGATGCTGTATTCTATGTGTACAGAAGTATAACAATTTTTTATTAACATAAAATTATCTTTCGCTTGGTTAGTATTAATTAAATAATAATAATTAATATTCAATCTACTCTCATATGGCAAAGCTTTAGTATTAAAATAAAAACGAAAAGTAAATTATTTAATGATTTTGTGAAATAATACATCATTCTTTGTTATATTAAACAATCATTTTCACAAAATACTTTTATATATTGCTTCTCTTTTCAAAACAATATGCATCTAAAATAATATATCGCATTTCGACTATTTAAAAACTTATTGTACGATTTTTTTAGATTTTAGTATAAAAAATAAGATACATAGTGAATTTTACATAAAATTTAATAAATTATTTTAATTAAATTTCGTTTTTTCTAGAAATAGCTTTGAGTAGAAAAATTGCGTCTGCCTGAAGAGTTATAATGTACCTTTATTTTCATTAGCTAATTTAAATAAAAAGAAATTATCTTTCAGGGAGCCGAAACCGGTCTTATTGATCCACCTCCTTTACTTTTTTAATTAAATAAAAAGGCAGCGTCCATACCTTTCAATCGGACCCTCCAAGCTTGATGGATAATTGTTCCTCGCTGCATTTTCACGACTGGAAAGAAGTCCTGACTTCGACTGGTTGTCTCTATTGTATCGAGGAATGTTTCGGGTGGAAGGAACGTCCGGAAATCGTGACTAGCATAATGATCCTTCGACAGTCGATTTCCTTTTTCTATCACCTACCACAAGTTCATTCCAAGACGTGGAAATACCTGCAAAAAATGAACCTGAATATATTACAAATTCCTTAAAAGGTGGAATCATTGAAACTTAAAACTAACTGTGAATTCGATTTCAGGTGTTTTCTCGTTATCTATTATGTTTTTGTGGTACTCATTTCTTGAGCATACTTTACTTCCTCATTATGATAAATTAGCAAATATATTTTCATCCTCATAGAGGAGGCATTAATTATTTTTATGAAATTGTAAACCTTCTTTTTTCAATATTATAAATTTTTAAAATTTTCTTAATCTTCAATAAAATGTATCTATATGTATTATGTATTCTATCTACTCTATCTAATTCTATCTATTTTAATTGAATCTTGTTAAGAAAATGAATCTCTTCTTTTCAAGGATTAACTTTGAATTATGACAATGAGAAAAGTTTTTAATGATAGAAGTCGATTTTGCAAGTATTACAAAAGTGTTAGAAAACAGACACAAACTCAAACAGAGGCCCACATAGAGGCTCACATACACAGACACATACACATACACTGGCAGATTTTGTCGTAATTAAATTTTTTACTTCTTAATAACATTTTCAATATCAAATTTAATGTCAAATTAAAATTAAAAATAATCACAAGAAAGGTAATAATAAAAGTACACTGAAAAAAAGGTTACTTGAAAGTCCTAAATATATGCAAAGGAATATGAAATATTTATTTGAGGCAAATAAATATGTGCACTTTGAATCGAAAAAATGATTTATTTCAGTCAAAGAAATTTTAATAGGATTAAGTTAACATTATTTGATTCAAAAGTACGAGCGGTCGGAGCAGAATATTTCTTTGAATCAAAGAAATGTTAATTGAAGACAAAAATATACATTTCAGACTAAAAATAAATGATTCATTGTTCCAAATGAATGTGCCATTAATGGGAATGTATATTTCTTTGAACTGAAGAAATACGAATTGATGGAAAGAAATCTATTTTAAAGTCAAGGAAATGCTTTATAGACTCAAGAAACTATTTCCCTACACAAAATTTTTGAATATTTCAAGAAAAAAAGTATCCCACTGATTTAAATAAATATTTCTTTGGCCTAAAACATGCGCGAGTGCAATAATTAACTATGCACTTCAATTGTAGTACACATTTTACTAAATGGACAACTGGATCCTTTCAGCTTAAATTATAATTAACATTGTTATTATTATACATATTTAATTTAAACAATTCACAATATGCATTTATCTTAATGAAATATTTATTTGATTGGAAGAAAAATTTGTTTAGAATAGTCTCCTTCGTATTCTTCCTTGAAAGAAACATTTCTTCCAACTAAATTGATAAATATTTAATTTAACAAAATAATTATTTTGTTAAAATAAATGTTTATTTGAAATTAATAATTTCATTTTACTAATCGAAAGAAATATTTCTTTTAACTAAAGAAATAAAGATTCATGTAAACACAATATTTTATTCCTCGACAGAAATACTTTATTGGTTAAATACATCAACTCTTGGTATCGAACAAATATCCTTTTACCTTAATTAATATTCTTTTAAATTAATTAATTATTTTTTTAATTTAAATAAACCTAAAGATTTGATTCAAGAATGGATGACTTAATTGATTCAAATGCGTCCTGATCAAAATATTTATTTTAATCAAGAAAATACAGCCAAAGAATTCATTTTTTTAGATAGTTTAGATCAATAAAAGATATATGTTTGGTTCAAATAATAATTACTCCCAAACTAAATCGTGGGACATTATTTTAATTTGCAGCGATATTATTTTAATCTGAAGTGGATCATTTATTCTATAGTCATAGTCGTTTGTTTTTCTATTTCTCATTTTGCTGCTAAAATTTTCTGTCCCTATGAAACAATATTTTCCTGATCCTGAGAAATAGGATTTAAGTAAATGCATTTACTTGGTTTGACATTTTTTTTTCAGTATAAATATGTAAAGTCAATTTTTATTGAGTGCAGGAACGGTTTTTCAGGACCTTAAATTTTAAAACACCCCTAGAACACAAATTTGATTTTCCGTTTGAGCACGGACAATAAAACATATCGGGTAAAATTCACCGTATTCTAGTGCTCGTGATCCTTGAATAAATATGTATTAGTCGGAGCAATAAAAGCTTAAGCGACTAAGCTAATGTTGTTGAGATGAACTTAGCCAGGAAGGCGGAGTGGATTTCCAACAAGGAATTGAAATGCCGCCCCTTTTCATGGAATTAAGTTTTCTCCTCCCTTCATTGAAAAATGCGCCGCTTCGTAAATTGAATCGCACTTGCAACTGCGCCGTTAATGCATTATGCTAAAACAGAACGCTGATGAAATTAGTGATCATTTTAGTCTAGCTCCCTTTATGTTTATTTTTTGGGTTTAGTTTTTCAAAGTCTCGCTTCGATTGGTCTTGTCTCTTAATGAATATTAATTTTTCTTTAATTAAATCTGAGCAGTTTGTCGTATTATGTTGAGAGAGGAAAGCTTGAATAACAAACAGAATTGGGGATGGAGAGGAATCCAGAAAGATGGGAATTAGGGGGTGGAAAAAAATCAAGTCTGAGTGGTTTTCCTTAATTTATTTGATTAAGGGGTCGACATAAGGAATAGTCCAAGAGCCAGCGACACTTAGGTCGGGCCAACTTCATCCCGACCGAAAAATTACAGAAAATAGTCCTGTTGATGTACAATGTGAAATCGCGTGCCTGCCTGCTCAGATCGGCTGCGTTTGTTTATAAAAAAAATTTTTAAGTTGTACTTTGAAAACGATAGACTATTGTTACGGAAAAAATTCCTTGGAATAGCCTATTGTTTCAAACATTTCCGTAACAATAGTCTATTGTGGCGGAAAAATTTCCGTATCAATAAGTTATTATTTCGGAAATTTTTCCATGACAATGGGTTATTTCCAAGGAAATTTTTCCGTGAAAATAGACTATTGTTACGGAAGTTTCCGTAACAATAAGTTATTCTTATGGCAATTTTTCCGTGACAATAGGCTATTGTTACATACATTTCTGTAACAATAGTTTATTCCCACGGAAATTCTTCCTTGGCAATAGACTATTGTAACGGAAATTTTCGTAACAATAAGTTATTCCTACGGAAACTTTTCCGAGGCAATAGGTTTCAAAATCAAATATGGGCAAAAATCATGCATTTGTTATAAAAAGCATCGTATATGCCAAGGGGGAGAGGGAGTTTTTCGACTTGTGTACACATACACTCGTCGAAAAAGTCCCTCTTCTTCCCCTAGGTGGATAATATACTATTAAGTGTTAACTATGAATGAAAGAAATCGACATGTTGAATTTTTCAATATAAGAGAGACGCGTAACATGTACTTACTCATTATTACTCGGTGTAAGAGGAATTACATCTTTGTATTTCTGTTTTAAAGACAAAAAATTGTTATGGCACGTCCTGTGGTAGCAATCGGTCTTATTTGCAGATTGTGGAAGAACCACGTCATTGAACTTTAACTGATGATTTTTGTGACACTTTAAAATATACTCGCACTTCTTTAAAGTCGATAATGTGAACAAAATCAGATTTTCGTCTTGTGCTCCGCAGAAAACGCAGAATTTCTGCTTTTCACTCATTTTTTTTCCATCGAAAAATGAGCTTCTCTGAAATCAAGTTTAGAATTCTTTTTCCTAGTTTATTTTAAATTTTGGTGCGGATCGGAATGAACACACTTCACTGTCTTCGGTGCAAAGCGCGAGAGCGCGCGACTTTCATGAAGCTGGCAGGCACTTATTGCAACGCCTTTGACGAGGCAGGCACTCGTCAATGAATTTCTAGTGCTTTAAACAGATACATTTTTTTCGTGAGGATTATGATGAGGCGAATTATGCACTTTTTTTTTCGCCGGTTTTTGATTGACAGGCGATATTTCGCAACCGATTTCGAGTGGCAGGCACTCGAATTCATATTGAGTAATGTTT
>JBAGKK010486761.1:0-16294 GCA_037177015.1 Euceroptres primus
TACTTTAACCAGAAAAAATAGTAAGGGCATATTTAACCAGAATTCTGGTTAATTTAACCAGACATTTTTTTGAGTGTTTAATCGCTAAAAACGATATTTCTTCAATTTTAGAGATAAAAATCAATTTTTCTATGCCTTGAGCTTAAGAAACTTAATAATATCATATAACATGTTCTTCACATTGCTACTAAAGTAAAAACAAACGTTTTTGAAACTGAAATGTTAGAGTTTGCTAAACTAAATGCTATTTCAGTCCATTTTTTTCGATTTTTCCTATTTTTTGGAAAAATTTGTTAAAATGCACAAGATAAAAATCTAGTAAGGGTATAATTTTATAAATTTTAGGAAGGGAAACAATTTTGAACCATGAACTGCTATTCATATTTTGCATCGTTTTTGAAAAAAATGAGATTTTTTATGGTTAAAAGTGAAAAAATCTTTTTTCTAAAAAACGCGTAGTATGATTTTTTTTCTTGGCTTAAGATAACCGGGGGGCATCCCCGAAATACGGGCAAAAGAGAAACTAGATTTCAATACTTTGGGTTGAACTTAATCGAGGCTAGGCGTGAAACAATAAAAAAAATAGAAATTCAAAAAAAACTTTTTGCTGTTTTTAGAATTTTTTTAAAATTGACAAAAATGAAATTTGGAAATTTAGTTAATTGCGTATTTTTAATGAGCAATTCTCGTGTAATATTTATAATGTAAGAAATATAAATGTAACTTGCTCATTAAAAATGCGCAATTAATCAAATTCCAACATTTCATTTTTGTCAATTTTCAAAAAATTCTAAAACCAACAACAAATTTTTTTGAACTTCTTTCTTTATATTATTGTTTATCATCATTAACTGTATTTCCAAAAAATTTGACGTAATTTTTTCTCGCAAAGGAAAAATTTTTTGAAAAGATCAGGTTACTCGAAATTCAATTTCTCGAAAATAAATAAAAATGCCACTTTCATATTCATGGCTTTTAAAGTAAACATTTTAAGCTTTATTTTTATTTAAAAAAAAAATTTTTTTTATTTTAAAAAAAGAAATTTAAAAAAAAGTCAAAGATATTTTTGATTTTGAAAAATGAAGACTAGATTTAAAATGTTTCAAATTTCTTTTTACTCTAGGCATCGTCCATATATTACGTAAGGCTAATGTGAGAGAGAAGGAAATATGATTCCCGTGCATCTGAGAGACACAGGAATATACGATAAACTTACGTAATATATGGACGACCCCCTACTCGAACGGTCGTGAAAAAATCTCTTGAAAACGTTGAAGTCAAAATTTTTTATACCATAAAAAATTAGTTATATATATGTTACATATTCGAAATGAAGGCTGTGAGCACAAATTCCAAAAATTACACCCCCTCTTTCCCGAAAAGTTTTTGACTAAAGTGATCCATCTTTTTTGTGAGAAGTACTATCCAATAGGAGTAAACTTTGTGCAAGTTTGAGACGGATTGGACAACTTGATTTTTTTGGGTGGGTATGCATAAAAAATTATGCCCCATATCTACACTAGTTTTGCAACTTTTTAGAAGCTTGTACAATGTTTTTAAATCATATATATTTTTTCCAAGACTTCTAAAACCTATCAGAATATTTTAGAATTTTTCAAAATCTTCTAAACTCTTCTAGAATTCCCATGATTCTTTCAGAATCATCTAAAATTCTCCAGATTCTTTAAAAATTCTTAAATTCTTGATTTCCAGATTCTTAAAAATTCTTAAATTCCTAATTTCTAGATTCTTAAAAATTCTTAATCTTAATTCATAATCTTCTAGGATCGTTCCTTCCAAAATACTTCCAGATACCTTCTTCCAGAAAAGAATCTTCCAGAATACTCATCTTCAATAATCTTTTGAAATTTTTTATAATTTGATTTTCTACATTATTTTATCTTCCTCTAAAAACTTCCTATGCATTTTTGACAAAAAAATTCCTTACTTCCTTTTCTTTTCCTAAAATTGGAAGTGTGTTATCTTCATCGATAAACAATTTTAAAAACACTTGTGAAGTTAGAATATAAGGGGCATTATTTCTCAACTGCCCCAACCCAAAAATCATTCGGACTCTATCGGACTTAAACTTGGGTAAAGTGCAGTCCTATTGGACGGTAGTTTAGGGGGAAAAATTTTGTTGCTAGGCTATTTACATATTTACCGATAGAGAGGGGGTGTAATTTTTTAAATATCGTTTTTAGCGATTAAAAATCTCATTTTTCTCGAAAACGAAGCCAAATAGTAAAAGTAGTTCATAGTTCAAAATTGTTCTCCTTCCTAAAATCTATAAAGTTATACCCTCACTAGATGTTTATTTTGTGTATTTTAACAAATTTTTCCAAAAAAGAAGATAGAAAAAACGATATAAACGACTAAAATAGAATTGACTTTAACGAACTTCAACATTTTATTTCTAGAAACGTTTGCTTTTAGGTCAGTAACAATGTGAAAAACATGTTTACTCTTTGCCATTACAAAAGTCTTCACGCCTAATAATATATTTAAGATATTAAAAATGAAATGTTAAAGTTCGTTAAACTAAATGCTCACAGAAAAAACGAAGGATAAAATTTACCTCTTTTATGGGGTAAAAATTACCTGCAACAAAAATTAACTTCACAGGATAAATTTTACCCAAATATCGGATAAATTTTCTTTTGTTTTTCCATGACAACATGTATTTTGAAGGACGTGAAGTTGTCGCAGTAAGAATTTATTCCTCGAAAAAATTACCTGCAACAAATTTTATCCTTAGTTTTTTCTGTGCTACTTTAGTCCATTTTTATCGATTTTTTAAATTTTGTTGAAAAGATTGGTTGAAATATACAACAAAAACATCTGGTAAAGGTATAATTTTATAGATTTCAGAAAGGGAAACAAGTTTGAACCATAAACTGCTATTCATATTTTGCGTCGTTTTCGAGAAAAATAAGATTTTCAATCGTTAAAAATGATATTTCTTCAATTTTGGAGATAAAAATCAATTTTTCTTCACTTTGAAGCTCAGAAATCTTAATAATCTCATGAAGCATGTTTTGTACATTGTTTCTGAACTAAAGACAAGCGATTTTAAAAATAAAATTTGAAAGTTCGTTAAACTAAATGCTATTTTAGTCGATTTTAGAGATTTTTTATATTTTTTTTTGAAAATTTTTGTTAAAATATACAAGATATACATCTGATAAGGGTGCAATTCCGTAGATTTCAGGAAGGAGAGCAATTTTAACCTATGATCTATAATTTATATTTTGCTTCGTTTACGAGAAAAATGAGATTTTTAATCGTTAAAAATGATATTTCTTCAATTTTAAAAATAAAACCCCATTTTTCTTTACTTTGAAACTTAGAAAACTTAATAATCTCATATAACATGTTCTTCACATTGCTATTAAAGTAAAAACGAACGTTTTTAAATCTAAAATGTGAAAGTTCGTTAAACTAAATGCTATTTTAGTCAATTTTTATCGTTTTTTTCCCAATTTTTTGGAAAAATTTGTTAAAATACACAAGAGAAACATCTGATAAATGTATAATTTTATAGATTTTAGGAAGGGAAACAATTTTCAACTATGAACTACCATTCATATTTTGCGTTGTTTTCGAGAAAAATAAGATTTTTAATTGACAAAAATGAAAAAAAAATTTTTCTCAAAAACGCGTAGTACGATTTTTTTCTTTCTTAGCTTAAAATAACCGGGGTGCATCCCGGAAACACGTACGAAAAAGAAACTGGATGTGCAAGCACTTTTGGGTTGAACTTAATCGAGGCTAGCCGTGATACTTATAAACTTCTGGGATTAAGTTTTACAATTAGTCTCCAATAGACGTTTAAGAATTAGAAAAATAAATGGACCATTTTAGTAATTCTTTGGTAATTCTTTTAGTAATTCTTTTAACTTTGTAAAAATAGATTTAACTAAGTTATTCAAATCGACGATTAATAAGAAATTTAATAATAAGATTAATATTAAAAATATAAAGTTGTTAGTATAAAAATCAAGGAAAATAACGTTGCTCCAGGCAATGGTAGAAGAGCCAGTGTCACCAAAAGAGGAAGTGGACGAAGAACCAGTTCTGCAAATAGAAGAGATTTAGTTCGTCCAAGCAGAGATGAAATTAAAATTCCACCTATCGAATTGAAAACACCTGAGGAAATTGAACAAGCCAGAAGACATCGAAGGATTGCCATGATTGTCGTCGCCACATTTATGTTTTTACTCGTTGCATCCGTCCTCGCAGTGGTAGTCACTTTAACCCACAGCTCTTTCTACATACCACCCTTGGCACCTAAAGAATTAAACAAACTTCGAGATCATGAAAGTAATGATTTTTTTTATTCCAAGAAATTAAATTCCATTTTTTCTGATTAAATTCTCAATGAAATATTTTTCAGTGTGAGAGAATTCATGGAATCAAAAAACTTTATTTTTTCTACCGATGTAAAAATATTCCCAGTAATTTTCTGAAAATTTGTTGGGAGATTTTTGCAAATTTTCCCAGAATTTTTTTACGTGAATTTCTTTCTCATTTTCGTTTTTCTCATTTCTCATTTTCAGTTTTAAATCAGTCTTCATTCGTGAAACTTCTCGAACCAGAACCATGTAATTCTAATAATCTCTGCTCCATTTCCTGCAGATTTCTCATCGAATTTTCCTTTTTCCCTGGAAAACTTTTCGAAAGTTTCGCATCCATAAAACCGATTCGTCAAAGGTGTTATTACTCTTTTCGTAAGACTCGTGAATGCGGAAATTTGTTTTTAAATGATCGATCACCAATAAAAAGTTGAAAAGAAGTCGGAAATTGAAGGAATTCAAACTTCAACAAATCCCAATGAAAATTTCATCAGCTTATTTCTCCTTAAAAATTGAAATCATTATATTATTTATTTAATATCTAACAACATCTTTTACATTAAATACGACTATATATGTAAATCAGAGAATTTTTCCAAAATGACTAATTTTTCAGAATCTGATGTCACTTTTGTTTCAGTGCGGAAGGAAAACGAAGCTCTGATGAATTCTTTGAATCGAGATTCTTCAGTGCCTGAAAACTCGACGGCTTCACCCTAAGGTTCGAAAATAGGAAAAAAAAGATGTGTGCTCCGTGCTGCTCACATTTCAAGCTCATCATTCTAGATCACTCTTGTTCTAAATAAAAGAAAACCTATTGCTTCTCTGAGGTCAGATGAATTTTTAAAATAATTCTCTAAATGACTAGATGGTGCGATGTTAAATTAGAGAAATGAGGGAGGAAAATTGGAAAAGCTGCAACGAAATATTTTCTTGTTCAATTCAGAAGCTTCTTTCAAAAAAATTGATTTCAAACCATTTATAGACAAAAAGAATCCTTTTTTACTTCTCCAACCAGATTCTTCAAAAAGTCATGATTTTTAAAATTATTATTCTATTTCTTTAGATCTTTTTCAATTGCAGGAAAATTTAACTAATAATTACTAATTTAACAAATGAAAAAAAACTTTTCTAAGCAGTTTTTCGAAAATAAACTTCCTCTGCGTCGTTTTAGACGAGTCTCGTATCGAAATGTAAACATTATTGTTAAGGTGTGATAATGTTATTCTCTGAATAGATCTCTTTGTAAATATTTCGTTGAGTCTAATACACTTGTTGCTTGATGACGTTCAAGAAATCGATTTTGACGACAAATTTATTACCTATACAGACTTCTGACAATGTTGTCGATGCTATTTTGAAACCGTTGCTGAATCCACGATTTGCGTCGTAAATCCAGTAAATTTCTCTGTAACTGTGTTCATGATATTAGCTTAGAATGGACTTCGAAAACGATGTTGTAGTTAAACAATTGTGTAAAAAGAATAGAATATAGTCGACGTGCCAAATTATATTTTGGCGAAAATTTGGTGCTGCAGATAGAAAAGGAAAAAAGACCTGTGTCTAAATAACATATACTTTTTGTTAAATGAATTAAAAGTTTAAATTAAAAATTACGAGTTTAAGAACAATGTTGAAAACATATTTGCTGAGAGTTAAGTGAACCAAAAGTCGTGACAACGAATGATTCCTTTAGAAGTTATTTTTTTTTTATTATGCATTATCGTTTTTATTAATTCAGGGTGTCTAGCGTCCTGGAAATCCTTGAAAACCTGGAAAAGTCCTTGAATTTCACTCATTAGTAACTTTCTTCAAATAACAGGGTTGCACCAAGTCAGAGAATTCTGGAAAGTCAGGGAATTTATAAATGGTCAGGGAAAATCAGGGAAAACCTTCAAAAAGTCAAGGCATTTTTTTATTAAACAAATCATAATTATATCGCAATAGTTATAATTATAATTTAACAATTATTATAATCACATAATTATAATATTACAGAATTAGAGATCACAGTCAGTTCTCTATTCCCCTTTTTCCCCATTCACATATTATTCTCCAAATCTCCTAAAATCACTTTTCTTCAGAGTTTCATTCCTTTTTTCCCATTTTTCTCTTATCATATTCAAATTTTCGAATAATTTTCCAAGAATGATGAGAAATTTCTTCTAGAATTTTCTACAGAATCTTTTAGAATTTAGAATCCTTCAAAGTCTACAAAAGATTACCGAAATTCTCTCAAATTCTTTAGAATCTTCAAAACTTATTCGAAATCTGTAAAAATTATCTAAAATATATGTTTTAAAATCTATAATCATTTAGCTTCTTCTGGATTCTTCCATAATCTTTTAGAATCTTCTGGATTCTCATATAATAATCTTATTCAACCTTAAAGAATTCTTTATCCAATCTTAAAGAATTCTGAAAAATTCTTTAATATTCTACACAAAATATCTCTAGAATGCTCCAGGATCATCTAAAATTGCCTAAAATCTTCTGAACTCTTCCACGATCTTCTAAAATTTTCCAGAATCCTCAAGAATATTCTAAAATGTTCCTGAAGTTTTGAACCTTCAAATTAACGAACTTTTTTTCTTAACTCAAATTTATCTTGAAATTTAGAATTTCTAGATTGAATTTTCAATTCAATCTAGGAAATAAAAAGAAATATAATCAGCTTCTTTATCATTACATTAGTTTCTACATTTTTAAACTAATATTTTAGAACAAATTTGAGTTTAAAACGAAATCAAATAAAGATTTCGTTCATTTGGACGTTCAGAACTTCAAGCACATTATTCTGAACTACATTAGAATTTCCAGAATTCTGCAGAATCCTTACAAAAGACTAATAATCTTGAAGTATCTTCTAGACTGTTTTCAGAATCTTCCTAAAGTTCTATAGATTTTTTGAGTCTTCAAAAAAAAAAGTCTGAAAGGGACTAGAAGATTTTAGTACTTTATGGAAGATTTCGGAAGAACCAGGAAGTCTCTGAGAGATTCTAACTTCTAACACACTTAAAAATCTAAATTGTAGAGAATTTTTTGTCATTTCAAAAGATTTAATAAATCTACAAGTTTTTGGAAAATTAAAAATATTCTAGAAGATTTTAAAAGTTTGTTGATACCTCCAGAAGTCATGCAGAATTTTAAAAAATTCTAGAGCATTCCAAAGATTCTGAAAGTTTAGAAATTTGAAGAGTGTTTTATTAGATTCTAGACAGAAATCTAAGATTTCAGGATTTTGTTAAGATTCTAAAGAATTGCAGCTTCCTTGATATTTTTAAAAGAATATAATCTCTTTTTTTTAAAATCCCCTTTTTCGAAAAAGAAATCCCTTATTTTCCTTAAAATTCAACTATTGAACCACTGTGATCCCTGTATTGTATAATTATAATTATAACGGTTAGGGAATATAAAAAATTGGTCAGGGAAAGTCAGGAAATTTTGAAATTGAGATTTTCTAGGAACCCTGAATGAAATCAGAAGTCCTTTATTAATTGCTTTAGTAAGCTTTTATAGAAAACTGCTGATTCACTTAGTAAGGCTTACTAACTCATAGTAAGGTTACTAAATGAGTTTGTACTTTTTTATTTAAAAAAAGTAACTTTTTCATTAAAGATTAGTGGAAACGTTTACTAAAGCAATTGATAAATAACTTAGTAGAAAACTACTAATTCTTCTTAGAGAGTATTTCCTTAGGAAATAATTTTTTGAGCTTATACAGATAAATACACTTAGCTAAACTCAAGAATATCAGAAATCGTATAATATACATTTTATATGGTTCGTTTTATTGTTTAAGCTATTTCTATCGTACAGGTTCAAGAAAAGAAGATTTTTTCCATGAAAGTTTATGGCAATAATTAAAAAATGATACCTGGAAAAATTTATTTTTTACCTGGAAACCCTGGAAAAATCCTGGAATTTTTTTAAAGAGGAACTGTAGACACCTTGATTAATTGTTTCGTTTTTTTTTGTTTTTTATCCATTTTTTCTATTAAATTTAGAAATGCATTTTAAAATAAAAAAGGCAATATTGTGTAAATGACTCTACAAATCTGAAGTTGCTCTAAATTTTTATAGAAATTTTCTCTGATCTTCAAAAATCCTCATTACTAATCAATTTATTGTTATTACTGATCTTCAAGGCTTAATAAAACAGAAAAAAAAGTTTATTACAAAAATTTGGTTTCTTTTTCAGTTGTTTTTTATTTCTGAAAAAAAACGAATTATTGTTGTAGCCTTAAAAAAGAGCACGTGAAGCAGGTCGTGTAAATAGGTTTCCTTATTATTAAAAGTAAGTAGTTTTTAAAAATCTATTACATACATAGGCCGTATCGAAATGGCAGTAATCAGCACAAAAAGCGAATTGTTGTTGTCAATTGCTCATATAATGAACCCTAATCCTTAGGTTGTAAAAATTTACTACAATTTTATGTTGTTTGTTATGTTATATCTAAGAGTAGGGATTAAATTAAATTACGTTTTGATTAAAATCGAAATATGCAAATTTACAAGTTACATTACGTATTTAAATACCGGAAATAATTTAATTCGTTGAATTCCTGAAAAAGATAAACACAAATAAATGTCATTCTGATATTTTTAGTATTTTATCTTTCAAACAAGTGGTCAAATATTATTTTTTACATAATGATTGTCATTAAAATAAATTAACTTCTATCCAAAGTTCATTTTTGAGTTTATTATAATATTTAAAACTTCCATCGAAGTTTAAACTCAATGTCGTTTTATAGGTAAGAAAAAATTGTTAGGAAAATATTATAATACATATTTTTTGCAATAGTCATAAACTAATTGAATTTGAAATATATATTAATATTGTAAAGTGTCACAACTGCCAGAATATTTATTCGTTTTTTAAAACAATTTTTTAAAGAAATTTTATTTTATTGACCTGATTTCAGCGAAATTGTAACGAAGCGCAGAACTTTCCAAAGCAGAATAATTTTTCAAATTCCTAAGCCTTTCAAGTTTTACTCTAGAAAAAATCTTTACAATTTGGCCTAATAGGAAAAGTATGTAAATAAAAGGTTTAAAAATTGAATTTCAAAGAAATTTAGAAAACGGCGGACAGTTAAAAAAATTTGTGTTTATCGATTCTTGTCTCCGAATATTTAAAGTTCGAATCTACAAAAATTTTTTTGAATTTAAATTTGAATATTGAAAATTTGCTTGAAAAATTCTTCTGGCACTTTGATCTACTTGAAAGAAACTTTTTTACTGGAAAATTATAAAACTTTTTTATCTTAAGTCTTTCCGATTGTTACTGGGATGATTAAATTTAAAAAATTCACAGACAAGCAAATTCTTTTGTATATCAGATAGGAAATTAGAACTTCTAAAGTGCAATTGCGCCCCACAATCATCAAGTTACTCATCACTATATCGACAAAAGTAGGAATTAATCGAACAAATCGTCAGCTCTGTTCACGATTAATAATGTCAACTATTGCTATTGTTTTCCTTCCTGTAATTATAGAATCGCTCAAGGCCTATGGGAGGAAAAATGGAATTGTCCATACTTATTCGTAATTAAAATTCCTAAACAAGATTGAATTCTATTTTGACTCCAATGTCTTCAAGCAAATTAGAATTCAATTCGAAATTAGTCTTTTAAGTAAAATTCAAACTAGAAATAAAATTAGAAAACGACAAGGTGAGAAGATGGAAAACAAGTATATTATAAACTCGAAATTTTGTAAAAAATTCTTTTACAGAAAATTAATTTTAGTAAATAATTATTTGATTTAGTTAAAATGTTTAAAATAAGTTCTAATTTTAAGTGAGATAATGTTGGTACTTTTTCGCTCCTTAACTTCGAAGATCTTGAAATTGAAATATGTAAATAGTTTTATCACAGCGCAATTATTATAAATCTGGAAGCTGCGCTTTGAAAATTGAGACAATTGCGAAGTCGTACATAGTCGTGACGTCGCCTAACTTCCACGAGGATACATTAATATACAAATACATATTTAAAAAAAAAAAAATATATAATACCGAACATAAAAAATAAAAGGGTGTTTTAAGATGTTAATGAATGAGATATTAAGATTTATGTTTATATATTGTAATAACATTTATGTAAAGCGGTTATTATCATGGAAAATATACACACTAGTTGTCCACTTCTGAGTCCTTTTTACACACTTTTATTTTTAATTAATAAAATACAGTTTTAATTGGATGGTTTCCTTTATGGACGACTTTACATTTTCCACTTTAAGTTTCTGCTTTAAGGCGTCGTTTTCATTTTAAGAATACTTGCGCCAAAGAGTGAGGGAGGGTGGGAAAAGGATATTGGATGGAAACAAAGCTTTAACTAGAGTTCCTGATGCCCGAGAGGAACTGAAAAAGTTTATCTTCGACTACTCCATTTCTTTTATTTACAAGCAGAACACACCTCTTAGCATAAATTTTTCAAAAAATTGTTATTTTTTATATTAAGAAAAACGAACATCATTTTGTTAATTTTGAACTATTTTCTAATTTTATTGTAATTTTCAAAAGAATACGAAACATTTCACTAGAATCAAAAAGCTAAAGTTGAATATTTTTATTGGTGAATAAAATGTACCGGATGTAAAAAAGAGTTTTATGCTTTCTACACAACTTGAACCTTTAGGGTTTTTTTTTGGTTGTTTCAAAGATATATAGACAATTAAAATGAATTTGATTTTAAAAAATAGTTATTGACTATTAATTAGAGAAAGGGTGTGTCTAATAAAAATTCCGAATAAATATTAATGTAATACATTTATTGTTGACAATTACAATTTTGTAATTCTGAAAATTGTAAGAATAATTGCAAGTTTGTAACATTTTTTAAATCTGTGTACACTGAGTCGATTTATCAAGTATTTCACTCTGCCTAGAGGACAAAAATAAGTTAGTGATGCTGCGATACTCACCTAAATTATTTTTATATTAGGATCAAGCACGTAATACACAAGGTAATATATAAACAAAGCTATAAAAATTTTTTATCACAATTAGGAGGAGGATCCTATCCTCCTTCCTATTGCGTGAACTTATTGATTTTTGAAACTGTATAAAAAATTGATATTAAATTTTGTATAAAAGAACAGGTACCTATTATATTTTTTATATAAATTCTAATTCTGATTAATTATTTTTCACAAGTAGAAATTCTATACGAATTCTATCATGTTTTTACAAACATCCGTAGTCGAGAGTTTATTCGTAATTATGAGTAAATCAGTCCTTTGTTTTCACCCTGCTTAAAAGGGAACACAACATGTTTATAAATTATTTTTCGTAGTGAGTCAGTCTTTAAAACATTTAAAGAAATAAATTTCACAGTTGGCAAATTTCATGGTGGAATTTCTCTACTTGTTTGCTGAATATAAATTTCTGGTGAGCTCGTTTCATTCTTAAAAATCGAATAATTTCAATTTTTCTCGATAATTTCATTACCAGAAAAAAATACTTCACGATTAATATAAATATCAGTCTCAATGGTTTTTTAAAAAAAATACCCTGTCTCAAATGTAATACGAGAATATTCGATTTTTCTGTGTAGGAGGATCCTCGAATTTAAGATTTGTCACTTTTAAAAATAACAGATTTATTTAGTTAAAAATTAAATTTTTGCTTCCAAAATTATATTTTAATGATTTTGACTATTTGATAGGGCTTTTCCCAGTTACAAATTTATGGACAGCCAATAAAGTTTTCTAATGAAATTTACATCTTGTTATTCATACCTAAATCTGGGCTGAAACCGTGGATTCAATTGAAAACTACTGGATAATTCATTCGCTACCCAGTCTGGTTGTGAAATTTAAATCAATCTCCTGGCCAGGCGAGAACATGCGCACTGTAGTTTATCTAATGAATTTAGACCAAGCATATTTTTTATTTCATTTGACTTTAAAAAATTAATTTTGCATTTTTTTATTTCACTGAAAGTATCTTGAATTTAAAATAAATTTCAATAAAATGTTTAGAGATTTTATAAAAAGATATTCTCAGCTGACTTTCAAATAACTCAGGAATATTGCCCTCTATTAAATGCCTTATAGAATCTTATAGAAAAGAACCAAAGGATATATAGAACCAAATAGAATTTATAAAATTTATATATGGCTCTATATGGTTCTATATATCCTTTTGTCCATTTCTATAAGATTCTATAAGGCACTTAATGGACGATGATAAAAAAAGTATGGTTCAAATTTTTATTTCCTATCCTGTGAAAACTTTCAAAGACTTTAAAACGAAATATTCAATAATCTTAATAACATAAAAAATAAAAAAATGGAAATTCAAAATTCTTAGCTTCTGGACCATTTCATACAGAATCTCTTAATCCTCATAAAACCAAAAAGCCAGAGTCTTCGTTCAGATCAAACCAGAATCCTCCGACAATTTTAAACTATTGTACTCACATTCTCCCTCTCTTCAATCTTCTTTCTCTTCTTCCTCCTTCCACAGTTCAGCTCCTCTTGAATCTCCATAAGAGACTTTCCCTTTGTTTCAGGCACAACAAAGGCAATAAATGCCAAACCGAAAAAGCAGGTAGATGCGAACCAGGCAAAGGAAGCATAAATTCCACAAGTGTCAGTCACCACTTGATGAAGTTTGGAAACCACAAAAGCTAGAAGAGATCCCCAAAGATTAGCCAAAGAGACAGCAAAGCCCTTCACACTAGTTGGAAATAATTCTCCCAGCATCATATAAGGCAGAGGATTCAATCCAAGAGCTATTATCAGTTCATAAAAAATAACAAAAGCCACGAGGATCGATCCCAATCCAGTCATGTCCACCTTCATCTGAAATTTGAGGAAATAGAAGACAGCACTTAGTGCAAGAGATAATCCACCCAGGAAAGTTGTGGTCATCAAAAGAGGTATTCTTCCAATCCTGTCCACTAAGACAGCTGCAGCCAGGCCAGCTATCAGCTGCAGTAGACTCAGAAGAATTACAGCATAAGCTGCAGGCAACTCAGATCCACTCTGTTCAAATATTTCCTGAGTGTAGGATTCGATGGCAGCTATTCCACTGAACTGGAGAATTAATTGGAGTCCAAAGGAAACCAGAACAGCTCTTCTGTTCCCAGATGTATCAAAGAGGTCCCAAAAGTGTCCTTTGTTCATCAGATCCCTGATTACAGTTTTCTGCATCTGATCAGCTTCTTCCTTAAGGTCCTCTTCACTTTTGTATCTTCTTAGCCAGGAGAGGCTCTTTTCAGCTTTTAATCTTTGATTTTTCATCAACAGGTAGTAAGGTGATTCTGGCATCCAGCTGAAGGTGAGGAAGAAGATTATTGGGATGATGATGGAGGCATAGGCTAGAGCCTCGTAGGATACAAAAGGACCTATTGCATGGCCATAAAGTTCACCAAAGGTCACCATCAGTTTGATGAAGGATCCTAGAGAGCCTCTGATACTCTTGTCTGCTATTTCACCAATATACATGGGGCAGACGACGTAGACGATTCCTTGGCCAATTCCACTGATGAATCTGGAAGTGTAGAGGACGTAGGGATGCCAGGCTATCAGGATCAGAACCCAGCCTAAAAAGAGGGGTATTCCTGCAGTTAATAAACTGGTTTTTCTGCCAATCCAGTCCACTACTAGACCTGCGATAATGTTGCCTGGAATTGATCCCAGGAGGTAGAATGAAGCTATCCAGGATGATTCGCCTGAAGTTATTGGAAGGTGGGATTCTGGGCCTTTTAAGTTTGGAAGGGTTGGTGATGTCCAGCCAATGTGGGATCCTGATATCGCCAAGGAGAGAGTAGCTAAAAGATGTCAATATTTTAATTCAAAAATATCAAAAGAATTTAATCTAATAGTTTTATCCCAAATAGCAAAAGTTGTTTTCTGAAACTTTTCTAGAGTTTGCGGCGCAAGGTTCGAAATCTTCCATTGCCATGCTCGAGCAAGCTTCCTGCCATGCCAGTAAGAAAATGTCCGCTTGTGTAGATGTTGGGAACGAAAATGCAGAGAAAATTGCCTGGCAATTTTCGTGAAAGCTTCGACAGCGTTTACTCAGGAAACATTTGTTGTAAGTTTTCGTGGAAGATTCCTAAAAAATAATCTGAAAAGGTATTTTAAAATCATTCCGTGGGATTGTTCCTATTGTTCCAGGACATTTGTGGGGATAAAAATGACAAAATAAAAAATATGAATATTCTGTGGAAGGTTTTTATTTCTTTAAAAATATTTATAGTGAAACAGAGTGAAATTCTTGGTTATTTTATTTAATATTTTTAATTTCTCTACTTACCAAAGAATTTTCGCCTCACTTGGCGAGGCCTGGGTCTGGGCTGCCAAGGCTCGTGATTTTAGAAAATTTAGATTAATCAAAATAATATTTCGCCGGGCGCCAGCACGGTCGAATCCCGACCGGCAAGGAAAGACTTTATATTTATTTTAAATTAAATAATTGAGCGGAAACTACGAAAATAGGGTAGGTTCATTGGGATGACCCAATAGAAATTAAGCGAAAGCCTACTAGAGATTCCAAAGATACAAAGCAATTTAATGGACAGCTTAGATACTTATACATTTAACGAACTTCAATCAATCCGATTTCTCGTCGACAATACAATACTCGGTAATAATTCCAATTGGTTTCGAATTTATAATTTTAATTTCGTCGTATCAATCGGCAATTACGTCACAATAATCCACGGACCGACTTTTCGTCAGAATTTAACAATTTTGTCTATCTCGTGCGAACGCCTGACAAAAAGTGATGAGTGGTTCGCTTCCGCCTCGCCTCGTGGTCGAGGTTTCGGCAGGACCACCACGCAGGACCCACGCTCAGGTCCCAAGACCCCGCGTTCGACACTCGAGCCACGGAGCAGTCAGAGATCTGACGTATCGACGAAAATTTGAATTCGAAAACTTACGAAAAATGAGAATTCTCATCTTCACGTCTACGGATATTAGGTTCCTGAGTTAAAACGTCTATATTTTATTAAATTGGTAATAGTTTCCTGTCACAATAGATAAATCTTTTCAGGCCTTCTTCATCTCGACAAGACACCTAGAATCCTGAAAAAATCATCCTGAAAAAATCATCCTGAAAAAAATACACACAGCTTAGACGGCTAGAGGTTAGGTAAAATTTATCAAATTAATATAACAATGTATAATTATTGGAAAAATAATTATGAAGAATTGGAGGACCGTATCCAAGATAATTTTATTTCTTAATTAATCATAGAAAATTCAACGGACTTTTCGGATACTTTATAGGATTACTTTGAGACACTAACCTTTTCGCTTGTTTAAGACAACCAGAAGATCAATTGACAAAAAAGAATGCGCATAATATGGCGCATAACACTTCACGTGGCAATCGTGGCATCTCTTAACGCGTCAAAGTTTTGTAACAAAGTAATCCTAAAATATTTTAAAAATCCGTTGAATTTCCTAAATTTAGGGTATCTAGGTATCTTGTCGAGATAAAGAAGGCCTGCAAGGATTTACCTATACATATTTTTAAAGAAATAAAAACATTTCACAGAATGTTTAAATACATATTTAATTTTGTTATTATTATTCCCACAAAAGGCCTGGAACAATCCCAGGGAATGATTTTAAAATACCTTTCCAGGTTATATTTTGGGTGTTTTCCACGAAAATTTACACCAAATGTTTCCTGAGTAAACGCTGTCGAAGCTTTCACAAAAATTGCAAGGAAAATTTTTCTACAATCTTCGTTTCCAACATTCCTACACAAGCGGACATTTTCATACTGTTAAGAAGCTTGCCCGAGCATGGCAATGCAAGATTTCAAAGCTTGCATCGCAAACAGGGTTGCGAAGTGACGCGTCACTCGAGGTTTTCTACGTAAATTACTTAAATGAAGTAATTTATGTAGAAAACTGTAGAAAACTAGTAAATTACATGACAAAGATGGCGGTTGTCTGTTTTGAA